>JANHZT010009167.1:0-11420 GCA_032468215.1 Stegonotus admiraltiensis | reverse complement strand
CCCCCCCCCCCCCCCCCCCCCCCCCCCCCCCCCCCCCCCCCCCCCCCCCCCCCCCCCCCCCCCCCCCCCCAAAAAATGTTTGTACTTCTTATAAAACTTGTTAATAAAAAAAAAACAACCAACATTATAAATAATAATGGGAAATGCTTAAAAAGAGATGAGGTTACCATAATCTGATGTTTTTATAAGGGGCTCTGGAGGACGCGTAGATTTCCCTGAATCTGGAAAGTTGCCTATTGTCTTCTACTGCAGCTACTTTCATACCCCAGCAAGCAAACTTCAAGTTAACCAGAGAGCACCAGGTTGGAGAAAGAAAACGCAAGGACCATTCATGATTGGACAGGAGAGACGGGGAAATTACGTGTGAAACAGATGTTGACGTACAGTTGAACTTGTGAGTCCTTTCATTATTTTTCCCCCTCTTTTGTACTGTTAGTATGTACAAGGTGGTTACGTTGAGGCGGATGGGGAGACATTACATGAGATGGAAGCCACCTTCCTGTCTGAGCTACAACTTTAGAAAGCAGGAACGACCATGGTTGAAGCAAGTTGTCTTGCTTTGAACATCTGATCAAAGAGCCTTCAAGACTATCTCCAGATTCAGATTTCACCCACCGACCAAAACCTACTTCCATATCTGATGATCCTAATGAGACTTGGGTAAACAATCTGCTCCTGTTTGGGGTTAAAACCAGCTATGTTCATTGGGTAGTTGTAAAACAGGCCACACAATCAACTGAAATGAAGATATTGAACTAAACATTTGGAATTGTATCATGGCAAACTTCAACAGCTAGTAGTTGAATCCCCAGTTCCTATCACATGTCTTTCTGAGTGGGCAGCTCTATAAAATCAATTCAATGAATTCTATAATTATAAAGCGGGAGATGTCACAGGAGTGTTGTAGTGCTTCAGCTTTGAAGACCATCGACAGAGTCACTGGTGGGATGGCCACCATCACTGTAATGTTCTAGGAAATTGTTGGCGATGGTAGCAATTATGGGACTTGACTTCCCTGTTCGAAACAACTCTTTTGTTTCCCTGCTGATTCAGTTTTTCAGCCTTCCTTCCACCTTAGGAAGGAAAAGTTGGTTTACAATCACCAGATTAAGTTACGAAGACATAAAACCAGGTTCTTGGTTACGTTTATGTTCTATCAGTACTACGTATATTTCTCTACATAGGGACTGAAAAACACAACCATTATCCATCCAGTAACAAACGATAGAATTAAGGAAATTAATGAATCAATTTAATTGATAAATTGATTCATCCCTCCAATAAAACACTGCTGAAGAGCTAAAATATTGGTTCATAAAGCCAAGAGATGTAATATTTGATTATGTATAAACGTTAAGTGTATTCTCTCTTTTCTAATCCTAATCTTGTCCAGTTTACTCTCCTTCTTATGCTTCTGCTCGGTTCCACATAAAATAATATTAAATCAGCCCCAAAACATTTTCTGCTTCTCAACTTTGGTGAACGTGGCTTCTAGTTCTTCAACCGTCAGTTGACTTCAGCTGCTGTAATCCTTAATCCACCCACAATGTTGGCCCTTGGAAATCCAATTTCGTTTTGCTTGGAAAGCCTTCCCACTTTCCTTCTAAACAATGATTCCACCAAAGGGAACAAGAGGTGGATTGAGTTACAGCATCCGAGTCGGTCAACCAGAAAGCAAGAGATCCATACAAAGGCATTTTTCTATCCTTCTGAGAAGTTTTTCAGAAGACCGAAAGTCTACAGAATTGAGTGTCAGTATTCTGTTTAACAAATATGAATGAACCCCACCCCCACTGCTAATATTAGCGATTGAGTGTGAAAACATTATTTTGTTCCCCAAACAAGCAACATTATCATAAGAGTAAAAGTTCCCATCAAAAACAGGTGGGACTTGATTGCAAAGTTGTAGCAGCCACCATTTTGATTCTTCAGACTCTTCCTCCCCTCGCCCTACACCTCTAGTTTAATAAGTGCTTTATTTTGGTTGTGTCAGGCTGTTTCGGCCAGGTGCCAATTATTATTAATACTGTAGAAACTTCGCGCCTATGATATTGCATCGAAATGAATCCATTTCTGCATAACGTTGATGCAATGGTGACTGTTTGTTCTCTGGATTGCCCAATGTTTCATTGAAGTGACTTGTTTCAGTTCTTCCCTGCTTTTATTGATCTCACCTGGTGACCTTCACAAGGCATGACCAGCTGGTCACACGAACTACCGACCACCTGAGATCAATAAAAGCGAAGAAGAACCGAGATGCTTCAACCAAAGTCCCATTGAGGAGGTCACCTCGCCCAGAGATAAAATGTTTGGAAGCAAAACAAGAAGTCCGGAGAACAAACCAACATCTTACCACCCAAATATCTACAAATAGTTTCTATCCTTTCTAAGTTGGTTAAATCTTCAGCTTTCTTAAATGCACTTCAAGCCCCGGCAGGTCCAAGCATTTGTAAGGAAGTGCCTCTTTCCAGTACAAATACATACCCAAACTGCTTTTCAATTCAAAGTTATTTCAGGTGAATCACAGGGGAATTTACTTCTGAGTAAACCTGCATGAGATTGGGGTGCAGTATCACTTCCTCCGCTTTCCAAGAAATGCACATTTAAGCACTTTTAAATTTCACTGATATCAGTAGCAATAAATGGAAGTTTCTCCACTGTAACCTATCAAGAGATTTTTTTTTAAAAAAGCTGAATTTGCCTTGTATTTTTCTTGCAAATATTAAGGTCATGATATGGACTTCCAGCTTTTGTTGCTACCTAAGCTGACCCCTTTCAACGATTCTGACAAAGGAGATCTAAGTATGTGCATTTTGACTGGATCGTCAAGTAAATATAATTAAATATAATTCTCTATCTACATCTAGATAAAAAATTCTTTATAGTAGCACATTCCAAGAAATGTAGATAGTTTTGCAATAAATGGCATCATGAGGAAAATGATGGATACATTATCAGCTGTTGGAAAATCAGCCCACGAGGCAATAAACAGAACGATAATAATTGGATGCAAGGGACATTAAGCTGTAATAGAGCATAGCACGTCTCAAGATATGAATTCATTCTATTTTTGATCTTGGTGACATAATACTTGACCTTGAAGCAAAATGCTAATTTTATTTTCAGCAGCGTGGGTGTACAATCATCTTGGGATCCAAGGTTTCATCCTGGTTGACTGAAATGGCTTCTCAGTGGCTTGAAACAAAAACGGCGGGGAGCTATTTCCACAATGCTACCCAAAGTTATGAATCACAACTTCTTCTGTATGAATTCGTTCCGAATATCCGAAGAGCCTCTTAGTGAAAAGACCTTCTCCAAATATGGGGCACGAACCTTATCTATGAATGGCTCTTTGATCTGAAGGCTGGTTGGCATAATGGTACATGTCAACAAACTAGTGTTTAGAGTGGAATTGGACAACGCACTGTGGCCAACTCAACACAGTCTTCACCATGGGACGATTGAACAGTTCAATTTAATCATTTAAAATAATTTAATTTTTGTCGTTCGCATTTCATTTTGTCCTTCCGTAGACGTCTTTTCTGTAATGACTCCATTCCACCATTTCTTTGATATTCATGTAACTCTTGTCCCATGGCAAGTTGGCCATGGCAAGTTGGCCGGCAGTGAGTTGGCCAGGGCAAGTTGTCCCTGATCCATTTACACAATCAGACCCCCTCACACCTGACAACAGAGGTAAAAAGTTTGTGTGTAAGAGCAGTATGCTTCCTCTCACCCAGCTTTGGGACGTTCCATGAGTTAATGCTTCTGGAACACGAGGTTATATTTTTAGGGCAATTCACTTCTTTTTTAAAAAAAACACATTATTTACATAATTTAATCTTGTCAGGAGGAGAAAACCTTGCAAATGCCCCTCCCCCATACCCTCTTCTTCCTCGCTATCTTCTGTCTACAAATCAAAAATGGCATCCCTGCATATCCTACGGAGATACAGCAGCTCAATTCTTCAACAATTGTTCTCTCAATTCAGCCTTCAAACAATTTAGGTCCAAAAAAAGACAAGTGCTTTAGAAAAGTCATACATTGCACAAACCACAGAACCTACAGTACTAAAATATATGGAGAGATAATTTCTTTAACGCACACCTTAACCAGCACTTCTTGAAGGCTTTTAGAAGATTCGTTTGGTTGAACAGATCTGCGTGGTACACACTATATTACATTATGTTACAATGGCATAGGCCTGGACTCTCCAAAACATCGGATTGAGGGGGATACAGTTTTAAGGCTCTTGCTGAAAACCTGATCCAGCTAGTGATATATTACATGATATGGCCCATGGCCAGATGTCCTACTTGTGGGTCTACCAATGCTGAAGAACACGGAGTAGATTGGACTTCTACAGGACTGCAAATGAGAGAGTCTTAGTAGTGATGGGCAGAAGCACTGGTGGCCTATAGATCTCTAAAAAAAACCAAGTGGAGTACTTGTCCACAGGCCTTCCTTAGTCTGGAGACAAGTACAGGACTTCACTTGTTCCTTGACTTGAGCAGATGTGAGGTAAGGCCTTGACCTTACGGATGATTTGAATGCGCGTCTTGAGTTTTAGACACGACTTAAGGGTTCCTGACAATGGTTGTTACCCATCCCTGGTTCAGTCTTCTCACTGAGTGCAAGTCACTGGCCCACATTCCCCGTTTTTCCCCTCTAGGCAGGCCCCTCAAGCGTTCCGTCCTTGGAGCTCCGTTCTCAATTTCCCCCTCTGCTACAACGCTGTGGTGCTCAAGTCCGCTTTCTCTGCTTTCGTGCCCTTGGAAAGAGAGTTCTCTTCATCGGCCAGTGATACGGGGTTCTCGTGAACTTCCATCGTTTTTGTATGCTTGGCTTCTTCGCTCAGGGCAGCCTCCTTGTTTCGACAACGTTTGCAGCAGCAGCAACAATATCTGCCACAGGTGGCACCTGCGGCGGTTATGACGTCATCCCAGGGCCGCAAAGAATGCATCCATCGAGGAAGGAAATCCCAACTTCGGAGCTTCTCCGGGAGCAAATGTGGCTTCTTCTTCTGCAGGACGTGGACGGTGAGCACCAAGATCAAGGCCACGAAGACGGGCACAGCCACGCCCACCAGGTAGGGCCAACCGGCCACCGAAAGGCCAAACACGGCCAAAGGGATCAAGAAGAAGCAGGAGAGGAGGTAGAAAATGGCAAACCATCGGTACTTGGCAGTGATGTTCCCCAGAGCTTTGGACAAGCGAATGGGGATACGCATAAAAGGAAGCGGGTACCAAAGGATGATGCCCGAGATATTGAAAAAGAAATGGCACAAAGCAATCTGGAAAGAAAACAGAGTTCAAATGAGACATCAGAAGAACATCAAGGCAGCACACCGCATGTACATACCATGAAATTTGTCAGGCTTAGAAACCATTTTTTTTCATTGGATTGTCAGGCCTGCCACGTTTACTTCTGTGAGAAACTGGGAGTGGGGATTGTATGGAGCCAGGGTGATATATAGTCATATTAACATTCCTTTCTCAGAGTCAAGGACATCTTGCTCTGCACCTGGGAGGCTGGAACTGGGAGGCATCTCCAGTAGAGACGGTGCTTGGATTGGACCATGCGATGGACATGTGGGTGTTGGGCTTCAAAAAATTTAGCAAGGGTTCTTTGCTTGGTTGTTGGGTCAGCCTCCTGCACCATGATGGGGGGGGGTTGCCCTCCCTGGGCTCTGGAGGCTTTCCTGGATCTCACCACTGGAAAGCAGATGGGTTTATTCTCCACAGTGTCTATGGGAGGGCAAGAACCAACAGATGGAAGCTTCGTAGAGGGAGATTCAAACTCAAAATACAGGGGAGTTGCGAGATCTACGAAGCAGGGAGATATCCTGCCTCCGGGAACCAAGGAAACCATCACAGGAGGCTTCTCAAGCAAAGGTTGGACAGCCATTTGCCTGGGATGGTCTGAGGATGTCTACCCTGAGCGTAGGGCTGGGCTAGAATCCTAGAACTGGAAGGGACCTTGGAGGCCTTCTAGTCCAAGTTCTTCAAGTTCAACTCTAAGATCCCACAATTCCATGATTGAGATGACACCAACTCTTACCCGTGTTCCCCCCAAAATACGACCCTGTCTTATACTTTTTTGAACCCCAAAATAAGCGCTTGGCCTTATTTTCGGGGAGGTCTTATTATTTTGGGGCACGTGCAGCAAGATGGGGCTCCTCTTGCCATCTTACCTGATTTCCAGTTCTGTATTTAAATATTTTCAGGGAGGATTTATTTTCAGGGCGAGGTTCATTTTAGCCCATGCACTCAAAAGCCCGATTTGGCTTATTATTATCAGGGGATGTCTTATTTTCAGGGAAACAGGGTAATAACAATTGCCACTAAGGATAGGTATTACAAAACACTGCCGTGTGTTAGTTTATGTGCAATGCCAAGCCATGACAGAGTTGCAAGGTTGTGCTTTGTTCTCTCTTCCAATCCTAATCCCCGGTCCATTTACTCCCACTTACTACAAGCTGCGTTTTTGAGTTGGTAGCTAAAGTAGAAACACCAAGAGTTTCTGCTTCTTTCCTGAACCAGCAGTTTAAACCCTTTGGTTTGAAGGAACAAACTAAGGATGGCGTTTTTAGACCTTAAAGCAAATGGTCATGGCTGAAGACAAAGTAAAAACTCAAGAGACAGGAATTGTAATTGTACCCTGTTTCCCTGAAAATAGATACATAGAGTCAGTGGTGAGATTCAGCCAGTTTGCACCTATTCGGGAGAACCGGTTGTTAACTTTCTAAGTAGTTCGGAGAACCGGTTGTTGGAAGAAATCTCCTTTTGTTTTATTCCACTTTACAAGGCTAATCCTGTAAGGAATTACAACATTCTGGTGTTGTTTCTAGCCTAATCTTTATTGCCCTGCTTACAGAAACTGCCTCTCTGGTTAACCTTATTACATTGTAACAGCTAAGCCGAAGTGCCCATCGACATGAGTAATGTTTAGTTGGCGACACCCACAGTCACATGTCCACCAAGCCACACCTACTCAGCTGGTCATTAGGACAGAGAACCGGTTGTTAAATTATTTGAATCCCACCACTGCATAGAGGATAGATAGATAGATAGATAGATAGATAGATAGATAGATAGAAGATAGAAGATAGATAGATAGTAGATAGATAAATAGATAGATAGATAGATAGAAGATAGTAGATAGACAGACAGACAGATAGAGAGATACATAGAGTATGTGTGTGTGTGTGTGTGTGTGTGTGTAGATAGATAGATAGATAGATAGATAGATAGATAGATAGATAGATAGAAGATAGAAAGAAGATAGGTAGATAGACAGACAGATACATAGAGTATAGATAGATAGAAGATAGATGATAGATAAATAACGTGTTTCCCTGAAAATAAGACATCTCCTGATAATAAGCCCAATTGGGCTTTTGAGTGTATGCACTAAAATAAGCCTCCCCCCAAAAAATAAGCTCTCCCCGAAAATATCTAAACGCAGAGCTGGAAATCAGATAAGATGGCAAGAGGAGCCCCATCTTGCTCCACGCACCCCAAAATAATAAGACCTCCCTGGAAATAAGGCCAAGTGCTTATTTCGGGCTTCAAAAAAATATAAGACAGGGTCTTATTTTTGGAAAAACATGGCAGTTGAATTATATGTTCTTTCAACAGAAGAGGCTTTCGAATATCAAAAAGTGCTCACCTGTAAGGAATATTTCAGTCGGTTTCCAGGGCTGGCCATTGCAGCTAGAATAGCTGTTGTGGTTGTCCCAATATTCGAACCCAAGGTCAGTGGGTAGGCCCGTTCTATACTTATAACCCCAATTCCTGAGGGGAAGAAAACGGGAGGAATTGCATCGTTTGCTTGTAATTTTAGATAATGCGCTAGAGTTCAAAACGTTTCATCCATTGAGCGAGTGGCTTTCCCAGAGTCCACAATGCTTGCTGTCAAATGTGGGGAAATCCAGGCAGTTCAAATAAATATAAAGGTTTATTTGCAAGCTTAAGCGCTCTAAAAGAATCTGAACTACTAACAGTTGAAGCAAATTGGTGATAGAGAAGGAGCTGTGGTTGCACAGTGGTTAGAGTGCAGTATTGCAGGCAAACTCAGTTCAAGGTTGACTCAGCCTTCCGTCCTTCCAAGGTCGATAAAATGAGGACCCAGATTGTTGGGTGCAAGAGGCTGACTCTGTAAACTGCTTAGAGTGTGAAGCGGTATATACCGTATTTTTCAGAGTATAAGACGCACTCCCCCCCATAAAAGAGGGTGGAAATGTTGGTGCATCTTATACACCAAATACAACCATTTTTGGCCTCCCAAAGCCCTTCCCCGCACGTCCCATTTTTGCAAAAAATGGGCCCATTTTTCACCCATTTATCACAAAAATGGGAGCATTTTTGCCCTTCCCCAGCCCCCAGGAGTACTCTGCAGACCTCCCAAACTCTCTGCACGCCCCATTTTTCACAAAAATGGGCCTGCTTTTGCAAAAACCAGCACACACATAGGGTTTGGGAGGTCTACAGAGGGCTCCTGGGGGCCGGGGATGGCAAAAATCTATTTTTTTCTTACTTACCTCTTCAAAATCTTTAAAATGCTTTTAAAGCCTCTGACGATCCCAGCTGTCTTGCCTGATCGGCAGAGGCTTTTTTTCCTTTTAAAAACATTTTTTCTATAACTTCTTCGGCCAAAGAGGTTGTAGAAAAAATGCTTTTAGAAACCTCTGATGATCCCAGCTGAGTCACGCGATCATCAGAGGCTTTTTTTTTAACTTTTAAAAGCATTTTTTCGGCCAAAGAGGTTGTAGAAAAAATGCTTTTAAAATTTTTTAAAAAAAGCCTCTGATGATTGTGCGGCTCAGCTGGGCAATGGGGGCGGGGGGCAGGGATTTTTGCTATCAGTTCTCCGAACCACCCGCCTCCATTGCTACTGGATTGGGCGATCCGGTCCAAACTGGGAGCATTTCACCCCTGCTGCTCCTCCCTCAACCTCAGCCTGGTCATCTCCTACATTTGCAGTTGCAAAGATGCTCCTTGCATTACCTGCCACTTACAAACTCAGTTCTGGAAGCAAAGTTTGCACAGCAATTGTCTATAGAGATTTTCAAAGAGCCAGATCATGGTTATTCTAAAAGTGCTTTTTCTAAAAGGTAGCTAGACTTCCTTGGTTGTTTTTTTTTTCTTTGAAAACATTTCGCTTCTCATCCAAGAAGCTTCTTCGGTTCACAGAAGCAAAATGTTTTCAAAGGAAAAAAACCCAAGGAACTCCAGTTGCCTTTTGGAAAGTATTATGAGTATAAATGAGATTTTCATTTCTATCCTAGCTTATTGCTTATGGCTGGGATTTCTTGACATTTGACATAATTAGCTTTTCTAGGTGACAAGGCAAAATGTGCAATTTACAGGAAGTCCTTGGCCTTACGACCGAGCCCCAAATTTAGGTCGCTAAGCGAGACATTTGTGAAGTGAGTTATGCCCCATTTTACGACCTTTCTTGCCATCTTTGTTAAGTGAATCACTGCACTTGTTAAGGCAGTAACACCGTTATTAAGTGAATCCGGTTCCTCCATTAACTTGACTTGTCAGAAGGTCACAAAAGGGGGACTCTGCAACCGTCATAAATATGAGTCAGCAGTCAAGCACCCACATGTAAATCACGTGACCATGGAAATGCTGCAACGGTCATAAGTGTGAGTAATGGTTGTACGTCCCTTTTTTTCAGTGCCATTGTAACTTCAAACAATCACTAAATGAAGCATTGAATGTCAAGGATGATTGTATAAAATATAGAAGCTATCCTGTTGCAAATCAACCCAGCAAATGAAAGAGAGAGAGATTCTACTTTGTGTAAATGCACACACAAAACATAATAACAAAAAGCCCTTTATGTTACAAACATAACATGAATCTCTTACCAACAAGTGGAGTGATAGCAGAGGTGAAGACCGAGCTGCTTTGAACAATGAAGGTCATCCCAGCTCCTACCAGCATAGCCAGATAACCAGTTACCCAAGAAAACGGAAACGGAAAATCTGGAAAACAGAGAAATAAAAGATGCTAGATTTATGCAGCAGGTTCTGTTCTGCCTAATTCATTGTCTTCAATATTTATAACAGAATAACAGAGTTGGAAGGGACCTTGGAGGTCTACTCTACTCTACTCTACTCTACTCTACTCTACTCTGAACTTCATTCTCTACTCTACTCTACTCTACTCTACTCTGAACTTCATTCTCTACTCTACTCTACTCTACTCTACTCTACTCTACTCTACTCTATGCTATTATGAACTTCATTCTATTCTACTCTACTCTATTACGAAAAAATACTTTTGATCTAATAACTGCTAGGAAGAAGCCACTTTTTAATTATCTTTTTAAACACTATTTTTCCATGTTTTGTTTTTTACAATTTTGGTTCAACCTTTGTTTCATTTCTGGCATTTTTTTCACTTTTCTCCCAGGCTTTTTCTTTTTCTCTGTTCTTTTCTTTATATTCCCTTGCTTTTTTTCCCTCTTTTTGTTGAAAACAAAATTAATGGAAAAAAATAGATGCTGAAAAGAAAAAGAAAAACAAATAAAAACCCCAGAAGAAATACTTACCAGTATTGAGTGTTTTCTTGATGACATTTGCGACTTGTCCTTTCAGGACTGAGTTCAGCAGTTTAACGATCAATACCAAGCAAGTGCAAAGGACCAGCAAAGAGAGTGCGAGCAGGATGAGACCAATGGCCAGATCCTGGAGCTGAGATCCTACAAAAATGTGCTTGCCTGTGGAAGGAGAAGAGACAAGTCAACAAATGCTAAGCGACTTATGTCCCGTTGGGGCCGAAATGTGACCACATGACATTGTCAGACAAGACGAGAACAGCTGCAATTCCTGTTCCTACACAGTGGTGGCATTCAGCCGGTTTGGGCCGGTTCGGGTGAATCGATAGTTAAATTGCAGGCTGGCCCCTCCCCTCCCCGTCCCTTCCAGGAGTCCCCATGTGCCCCATTTTTGCTCCCAGGAGGCTTCAGGGAGGCCTCCTAGGCCAGAAATGGGGCACGGGGGGCCGTTTTCACTCCAAGGAGCCTTCAGGGAGGCCTCCTAGGACCAAAATAGGGCACGGGTGCAGGGCGTACCCCTCCACAGCACATTTTTGCTCCCAAGGGGATGCAGAAGGCCAAGTGCCGGGTGTCACACCCCCTGGCCACGCCCACCATGGCCACGCCCACCCAGCCGGTCAGTAGGGCAGAGAACCGGTTGTTAAATGATTTGAATCCCACCACTGGAGCTGAATTCTGCAACTGGGGGTCATCACAACTATGAGGCAGATTAGGGTAGTTGCCTTAAACAGGAGATCTTTCATAGTGATATTTCTGGCCCTGTGGTCTTTCTTATTTATTTATTTATTTATTTATTTATTTATTTATTTATTTATTTATTTATTTATTTGATTTCTATACCGCCATTC
>JANHZT010009166.1:0-11429 GCA_032468215.1 Stegonotus admiraltiensis | reverse complement strand
ATTTTGGCTGCTTTTACATTGTGGGTGAGCCAGTTGTGTTGTGTTGTGTTGTGTGTGTGTAAAGTGTGAAAGTTGGTCTTTTGGGCTTTTTGTGGCTGTGTGAGGTTTCTGCTTGTTGCAGGGGCCATTTTGGTTCTAGCACAGCTGCTTTTACATTGTGGGTGAGCCAGTTGTGATGTGTTTTGTAGGTTAAAAGAGGTCAAAGAAGTGACATTGACTTGACCATGCCCACCTGACCACAAAGCCACTCCCACCCAGTCACCTTACCACCAAGCCACGTCCACTAATTAAGCCACACTCACAGAACCAGTAGCGAAAATTTTTAGATTTCACCCCTGATGCCTACCACATATGATAGTATGAACCAGGTATCTGATGGCATTTCCAACATTTTGTGGACATATCCTTTGCTAACCTTGAGGGTAGAAAATGCCATCTATAAAACATTTTATAAAGATTTTCTTTATATGCAGTTGACATTGTTAATTTATAATTTCTATCCCATAGATTCTGCTATTTATCTAACTCAATTAGATAACCAAAATTTTTAGCCCATACTATCATTGTCTCCTTTACTTGCTCATCTTCCATCTTGATACTTAACAAATAGCTATATATTTTCTTTATTAGTTTTTCATCTGTCCCTCTTAATATCTGGTCTAATTCTGTTAGTTCTTTATAGAAACCATACATTTTAGCATCCTTCTCATATCGGGATTGTATCTGGATTTGTGATCACCATGCGTTATCAATCCCTTGATCACTCAGTTCCTGTTTAGTTTTAAGTTTCCCCTTTTCATTCAGAATGTCTCTATATCTAGTAATATTTTCCATATCAATAACATTTGGATGAATCGGTGCCTCCATTGTGGAGAGCCAGTCCAGTATTTTCAAATAGTGATGTTCTTTAATTTTCTCCCATACTAATAATAATGTGTTTCTAATGTAATGTCTTTGGAAATACTTATGTATTTTGTTTTTCCATATCATAAAAAAGCATGTTAGCCCAATTGGAGATCATGTCTCTCCAAAGTCAATAATCTTTTGTGCCTCAAACCAATCCATTCTTTCATCCAAGTAAGTACCGAAGCCTGATAGTACAACTCCCAATCTGGCAGCCCAAACCTCCCTCTGTTTTTAGAATCTTGCAACATTTTCAAACTTATCCTTGCTTTTTTCCCTTGCCAAATATATCTTAATATTAAGTTAATGTTTTATTAATATTAAATAAAACATTAAATATTTAATAATGTTTTATTTAACTCTTCAAAGTATTTTTTCCAGTTTTATTGGTATTGTTTGAAAGAAATGTAATAATCACGGCAAGATATTCATTTTTATAGTAGGTATTCTTCCTATCAATGACTGTTGCAGATTTTTCTACTTCTCCAAACTATTTTGATTTGTTGTACCAGTTTATAGTAGTTATCTTGTTTAATAGTTACACATCTTGCCATTAGTTGAATTCCTAAATATTTAACTTTCTTGACTATCTGAATGCCTATCTTCTTCATTAGCTGTTTTTTTTCTGTGTGTCTTTAACATTTTTAAGTATTATTTTGGTTTTTTCTTTATTTATTTTCAGTCCTGCAACTTCACCATGTTCTTCTATTTTCCTAATTAATTTAAGTCCATTTTGCGAATGCCTGTAATTTATATTGTTCCTTTTTATTTCCATACCTTTAATTTCTGTATCTTCTTTAATATTTCTATTTAATACTTCCAATGTCAATATAAATAGTAAAGGAGATAGTGGACATCCTTGTCTTGTGACTTTTTTAATATTAAAGTTCTCTGTTGTATCTCCATTTACCATCACCTTTGCCGTTTGCTTGTGATATATTGCCTCATAAATCTCTCACCAAGTCCATATTAATTTTAATTTTTAACTTTGGTGGGCCAAAAGAATTTAATTTGTTTTGATTTGTTTCTAATTTTTGTATTACTGTTTTACTTGTGCCTGTTCACCGCCCTGAGTCCCCTCGGGGAGAAGGGCGGTATATAAATATAAACAAACAAACAAACAAACAAACAAATAAATAAATAAATTTTAGTTGTAATAACATAAATTGCCAGCTTATGTTATCAATTGCTTTCTGCGCATCTAGGAAGATCAACATCATTTGTTTTCCCGGGTATGTGTATTCCATGCATTGGAATACATATTCCAATGTATTTAAGATCATTCTCATGTTGTTTTTGATCTATCTCTTCGGCAGATAGAAACTTCTGTAGGTATTACTACTGACTTTAACCCTTTTTAAAAGCACAAACTTATATAAAATCTATTAATTACAAATAATCATTTCCAAGAAAACTATATCAACTCAATCATGGTTTGTGGAGAATAAACATGTGCTGTTTTCTTTCAATTATATTATGTGCTTTCAATTATAAAGTATTTATTTTCTAAAGCTAATTGTAGATGACTAAAATTTTCATCATGCAATTTCTCTTGAATGTCATTCACCTGACACCTTTGAAAGAAAAGAAAAAGATTTTATAACCAGAGAATTGATTCATTGATCAATACAAACACACACACACACACACACACACAAGTTTTTAAGGACAGGTATAAATCTGAGATCTCACTTTTAAACCAATGGGAATGAAATGGATGGCACTGCAAGTTTAACAGAAGCAACTGATGGTAGACAACTTTCTATGGCTGAGACTATCAAATCTGGTTTGCGAACATCTAGATGGAGATTACAGTTAGAGTTTTTTGTAGCTCTTTGTTGCCGTTTAGTAGCTATCCATATTTCTGCAGCCCTGATTCTATTCATTATGGAAACTGAAATAATTAGACTTAAACTTAAAACTATAAAATGATTACTTAAATAATTAGTTATGTAATTAATCTTTGCTTTTTATATTTATAGGATTTATTTGGGGTGAAATTAAACAAATGTGGGATGGTGGCCTGCAAGATTACATTCATGACTGGTGGAATCTGATGGATTTTGTTATGAATTCTCTATACCTGGCAACAATATCACTGAAAATAGTTGCATTTTCAAAGGTAACAAACCCTAACAAATACTAGATGCTTGACATTTTCTTTGAATGTATTTTGTTCCATATCTGTTCTTCTTAATCCATGTAAATACAGGTAGTCCATGTTTAGCTATCACAGTTGGTCATTAAGCAAAACAGTCACTAAATGAAATCACAACTGTTCTTGTGATCTTATTTCAGCTTTCCTTTAATTTACAAACCTGTGAAGGTTGTAAATGTGAGAACTGATCATAAAGTTACTTTTTCAGCACTGTTGTAACTGTGAACTGTCTCTAAATGTGGCAGTTGGTAAACAAGGACTACCAGTAAGTGTTCACCATCTCAGTTTATGGTTACAAATTCTTTTAAGTTTATACTTAGGTTTATTTAGACATCCAATGTCTAGGACCAAGCAATGTAGGAAATTGCCACTTTCAGCTTCCTAGAAATCAACTAACTCTGTGTCTCTTCTATAATTGGCATACAAGTTAGAAAACCCATTTAATGATTCCATGTACCATGTGTATATATCATTAATTTCTCCCAGTGATCAGTTTTATATTATTATTACTTGTAAGATGTGACACAGTCATCTTTCTCCATGTTTTATATTAGACATTCTCATATTAAGACCTACCTAGTGGCGATAAAAGCAGCAAAATCTAATTATTTTTCCACTCTGATCGCGTCTGCAGATAACCACCCGGCCGCTCCATCAGGGAGCGCGGGAAGACCCCTTGGAGGGTAGGGCTGAGGATTTTGTACAGTATCTGCATGACAAAATCGCTCAAATTTGGGAAGGCCTGGACTCTGACTGGGTAGATGCAGGTGGGGTGACAGAGGGAGGTCTTGAGAGTGTTACCTGGGAGGAGTTTGACCCAGTGACTCCTGAGGATGTGGACAGGATTCTGGGTAGGCTTAGCGTGGCCACATGTTTATTGGACCCGTATCCCTCCTGGTTGATGCTGGCTTCCCGGGAGGTTACACGAGGCTGGCTCCAGAGGATTATCAACGCTTCTCTGAGTGAGGGTTGCTTTCCCGCCTCCTTGAAAGAGGCAGTGGTGAGGCCCCTCCTCAAGAAGCCCTCCCTGGACCCAGCTGTTTTAGCAAATTACCGTCAAGTCTCCAACCTCCGCTTTGTGGCGAAAGTTGTTGAGAATGTGGTGGTGCGACAGCTTCCCCAGTACTTGGATGAAGCAGTCTATCTTGATCTGTTCCAGTCAAGTTTCAGGCCTGGGCACAGCACGGAAACAGCATTGGTCGCATTGGTTGATCTCTGGAGGGCTTGGGACAGGGGTTGCTCCTCAGTCCTGGTCCTATTAGATCTCTCAGCGGCTTTTGATACCATCGACCGTGGTATCATGCTGTGCCGGTTGGAGGGGTTAGGGGTGGGGGGCACCGTGTTGTGGTAGTTCTCCTCCTTTCTTTCTGACCGGTCGCAGTCTGTGTTGACAGGGGGGCAGAGGTTGACCTCGAGGTGCCATGTGTGTGGGGTGCCGCAAGGGTTGGTCCTCTTGCCCCTTCTGTTCAACAGTTATGTGAAGCCGCTGGGTGAGATCATCCGTGGTTTCAGGGTGAAGTTCCATCAGTACGCTGACACTCAGCTGTACATTTCCACCCCGGACCACCCCAATGATGCCCTTGACATGATGTCCTGGTGCCTGGAGGCTGTGCGGATCTGGATGGGGGGAAACAGGCTCAAGCTCAACCCTTCCAAGACTTAGTGGCTGTGGCTCCCGGCGTCCCGATATAATCAGCTGGTACCATCTCTGACTATTGGGGACGAGTTGTTGGCCCCCACGGAGAGGGCTCGCAACTTGGGTGTCCTCCTGGATGCACGGCTGTCCTTAGAAGAACATGTGATGGCCGTGGCCAGGGGGGCTTTCTATCAGGTTCGCCTGATTCGCCAGTTGCGTCCCTTTCTGGATCAGGACTCCCTGCGCATGGTCACTCACACCCTCGTCACCTCCCACCTGGACTACTGTAATGCTCTTTACATGGGGCTCCCCTTGAAGAGCACCCGTAGGCTCCAACTGGTCCAGAAAGCGGCCGCACGTGTGATTGTGGGAGCGACATGGCGCTCCCATGTAACACCTCTCCTGCGCGAGCTGCACTGGCTCCTGGTGGCCTTCCAGGTGCAATTCAAGGTGTTGGTGACCACCTTTAGAGCGCTCCATGGCTTAGGACCTGGCTTCTGCTACCGAGAGCCTCCCACCGGCCAGTACGCTCCCACAGAGAGGGGCTCCTCAGGGTGCCGTCAGTCAAACAATGCCCACTGGCAACCTCCAGGGGGAGATCTTTCTCTGTGGAAGCACCTGCCCTCTGGAACGAGCTCCCCCCGGAGATACAGAAGATTCTGGATTTACGCACCTTCCGCTGTGCCCTCAAAACTTATTTATTTCAACAAGCCGGGCTGGCCTAACTCAAATTCAAAGTGCTGGTCACCATCTTTAAAGTGATGTCACAGGACGGGTTACCTGCAGGACTTCCCTTCCTTAAGGATATCTACCTGTGCTATCAGGCCAGATGGGGTGGTCACATTACTGCTTCCTTTCCCCAAATATTGTCGTTTAATGTAAGCTAGGAAGTTTATTCCATTTCCAGGGCAGCCCCTGCCTTGTAGAACATTTTGCCCCCAGAAAATCATAGGCATCCACCCACTTAAATGTCTACAAAATTTTAGAAACCTGTTTTTTGTCTCAAGTGTTGGGAGATTACATTATGGTATGTTAGCATGAATTGGCACCAGTTTTTTCTGTTTTTAATTTTTTCTGTTTTAATATATATATATATTTCTTTGGAAGCTGCCCAGAGTTGGCTGAAAGATGCAACACTATCTTTTGAATGAATGAATGAATGAATGAATGGGCTTTATTTTGGGCATACTCTTGAATTCATTAAAAAAATAAAAGTGTCATTTAAAGGTCTGCTACAATAGAGAAAGACTTGTTAATATTCTCTCATTATTTTCTTTACAGTTCAGTGGGCTGCTTGCAAGACAGAGCTGGGATATGTGGCATCCAACACTGGTTGCAGAGGCCCTGTTTGCTATTGCAAATATTTTTAGTTCTTTGCGTCTAATATCATTATTCACTGCAAATTCTCACTTGGGACCACTGCAGATCTCTCTTGGAAGAATGCTACTGGATATTTTAAAATTTCTGTTCATCTACTGTCTTGTACTGCTAGCTTTTGCAAATGGACTTAACCAGCTATATTTTTATTATGAAACAAATGAACCTGATCGCTGCAAAGGAATACGCTGTGAAAATCAAAATAATGCATTTTCAACGTAAGTTACGCTTAAAAAATCTTATTTTATACATGTTTAAAATTGCATATTTTATCTGTATCCTTTTTCCTTTCTCAGAATGGCAATGATAGAGAATCTACATGAGAAGGTAGCATGATATTTTAAGAGTTTCAATCATAATCACCATTTTGCAGTATTAATAATATAAAGTGAAATATATGAAAATGTATGAAGGCCAAAGTTAAATAAGTGACAGTATGAACAATGCAGCTATTCTGAAATGTTTTTGATGCTGATGAAGTCACTTTAGGATACAAAAATTTTACAAAGAAATAGGAATTAGTATTTTTATTTATTTATTATTTATTTATCAATTTAGGCACTGCCTATTTCACTATTTAAATTATGCAAGAGGTATTCATTCCACTGGTGACCAATGGAAAGGAAGTGCCATGATTAATTGAATTAGTTCCAGTTTATGAATGTTATAATAATTACCATACTTTTCAGATTATAAAACGCACTCCCCCCCCCAAAGTATCTGGCTGCTCAAGCCAGCCTCCAGTGACCATCAACAAACCAAATACTGATGCTGACAGATCTGTTCAACTTTTGTGACAGAAACATTCACGGACTTAAATATATATACGTTCCAAAGGAAGAAATCGAAGACAGCAGGATGCTGCAAGAAGAAAGATGGAAAGTTAGCAGGACAATAGCTGGCACAAAAGATCATCACCAGTTTTTGCCAGTTGATTCAAATTCGATTTCTGTTAGCAAAGTTTCAAATGACACAATTAACTTTGTGGCCAAAATGTTCAATACTGTCAATCTGAATTTAAAATTGGCTGACATATTTCCTGGTTGTTTGTTGTCTGCATTTATAACAAAAAATGGTGAGTAGGCAACGTTGTGGAAATTTTGATCAAACAAAATGATGCTTTGGTAACATTTATGCATCTGCGAGGCCCTGCTCATTCATTTTATTGGCCTGAAAGACAAGATGTTTGTTGGGTTCCAGAACCACATCTTATTTGCGTGCTTCCAGTGCCTTCAGTTACATCATCAGGTCGACAGTATCAATTCCCGGAAGCAATGCTAAAGAATGTGATGTTTAAATTCAATAATAAGCAATCGTTGGAATTTGGCAGTTCATATGAACAGTACGGACTTTGGCTTGGGAACCATATAAGGTACCCACTTTAGGCTTGGGAACCTGGAATAGCTTCCCTATTGCTGGCTTGGGAACCGGACAGATACCCACACAAGGTTTTGTAACCTCGAGGAAGAAACCAAACTATAGGCTTGGGATCCTGAACCAAGAAACCCACCCGTGGCTGGTATCGCATAGCTATGAGGTGTGCTCCCTATGGTGATGGGGTTGCTGAGTCAAGTGCCTGAACTGGTAGTGACAATGTCACTGTCACTACGTTCTTGAATTTGTCAGCTGCACTCCTATTCTAAGTTTTACAGTAGATGACTGTGGACATCAGCCAGATTTCTATAGTAACACTGATAACTAACTAACTCATGATTTATACTCTAATGCGCATGTCTACATTCCTTCACTTTACTTTCTCTTCTAACTTCTCTTGATCTCCTGCCAGGGGTTCTCCCGGCAGGACAGGAATTTTGCCAAAAATATAATTAATTAGATAGTAAGGCTTTATTTTCATTTACAATAAAAGATTTTATTAGAATGTATTCCACGGGTTTTATTTTATTTAAGTATACATCAAAGGAAAGCAAGATCCGTTCACCTCTGAATATGAGAAATTACCCCCAGGGGGGGAACGGGGATTTATCTACACCCCTGACAGTCACCATGGACCAATGCAATATAATAGTGGTAATGATGTCTATATGAAACAAACAAGACAAAACAATAATAGAATGCATCTGACACTGCCATAGCAATGTCCTCAACTTTGTCCCTATTTTTAGGGCTTTATATGTCAGCAATGAAACACCAACCCTACTTTCTTAGGGGGGGTTGAAACATGCTCTTTTCTAATGAGAATGATTTAAAAGAGTTTCCAGAAGGTCTTTTTTTGTAAAAGTGGGCTGAAATACCCTATTTTTGGCATTTTTACAAAACCCGTCACCTTTACACTTAATTTGTGAACTATTGGAAAACAGTAGGAGAATGAAATTTTATATTCAGCAACTTTGTGTTGCTATGTTATTATGCACAAAGTTTCACATTTCTCATACTTTTCCTTCCAGAGATATAAGAAGCCAAACTTTACCCTTTTTTCATGCCACAGTCATTTTTGATCAACTTTGCTCCAAATTATCTAGATGGAGATCACTCATGAGAATGTTTTTATTATTTTGTTTAATAGAGCACACCAAGTTATACAAGATGGTGAAGTTTTGTTTCAACAAAATATTGCTGGAAATATTATGTCTCAAAGTTGCTGAAACCTCAGAGTCATACTGTAGAAGGCTGTGGTATGGGGTCAAACAAGTGACTATATCTCTGCAAGTATTGCATCGGCAAACGTAACACTCTACCGATGTTCATTGGGGATGTGTGTGCATGTTCACACCAAATTTCATCAAAATCCATGATGGTTGAGCTGGGAACTCCAGACCACCTGACATGGAATGACCCATTTATAAGTGCTGTGTTAAAAGTAAATGATTTATTATTAATGAACTTAACTTGATCTATAAGAGCTTAACTTGATCTATAATGCTGTAAATCAGGGGTGTCAATCTCAATTTCATTGAGGGCCACATCAGGATTGGGTTTGACCTTGGAGGGCCGGGGGTGGGGGGCTGGCCATGGTGAACGTGACAATGGACCACACCTCCACAGACATGGTTTTATAAACTTATAAAAATAGGGAGGTGTACATTTTTGCAAGTATTTTTAATACTTACTTGATCTACTTGATCACCTTATGAGAGAGAGACCAGATCAAGAAACTGACTTCATAGGAAGACTAGAACTATAAATTATTGACATAGGCTATAGTAGCAGAATCCTGCAATCTAGATCCTGCAATCTAGAATCCTCCCTTCTATAACTTTCTGAGTCAAGGACACAGCATTCCGGAGGCCCTGTTTTGGGCCTGGAAGGCCTCCTGGACCACTCTGGAGGCCAAAAGTAATTGCGGGGACGGCACCCAACCCGCGCCCCATTTTTGCTAGCAAAGGCACTGTAGGCTAGTCCTTTGCTATTTCCAGATCTGCCCATGGGCCTTGTGTTTGACATTTCTGCTCTAAATTTATATTTATATTTCTATTGCTAAAGCAGTCCCAAGGTGCTTTTCCAAAAGGCAATTCAACTTTCTTAGTTTTTTTTTCTTTGAAACCATTTTGCTTCTCATCCAAAAACTTCTTCAATTCAGTTCTGAACAGTTCAGAACTTCAGTTCTTCTTGGTTCTTGGTTGAGAAGCAAGAAAAACACCTTTGGGACAAACATGACTTGGGTGATTGAGAATCTCCATAAACATGTTACTAAACCACTTCCACATTCCACTTCAGAATCAGTTTTGAGATTATAGAGAGGGAGGGAGATGGATGATAGATGAATAAATATATGATAGTGTGAAGTTTCCGAAAGATGCCCTAATTAATTCATGAGCAAAACTTCAAAAGAAATACAGTCATTTATTAGGAGCACCATTTCGACAATATTCGGATGCAGTTAGAACTAATTCCACGTAGATTTATGTTCCCCTATGACCCTGTCTCTCCCCTCCTCCCTGGCCATGTCATAAATCACATTCTCCAATTAACCACTTTGGCTGGCTGTGAAACCCAACACTCTCCTACTGATTGTAAGAAAGCATCTGTGGAATGTAGCTTCAGTTAGGGTAATCAATCAGCTCCATCAGTTTTCCCTCCCTCCTGCTCATGTCAACTTGAAATCTTTGCAAGTTGACATTTAGCTTCCCTCACTTCCCGAGGGCAACCTGCGCAAAGCAAAACAATTTGAGTACAGATGTAGAGTTTAGGGATGCGACCCCGCACTTGGCTTGTTTGGATTTTCCACGTGAAATTTGGCTAGAAGGCGATCAGCCTGGATGTTTTGACTCTTTACCCAAGATGCCTCTGATAAGGGGTAACACTTGATTAAATATTGGAGTTGTCTCCTGTGCCACCTTGAATTGAGGATTTGCTGCACCTCATAATGGGTCTGGTCGCCTATGACCACAGGGTCCGGGGGCTCACGGGGTAGTGGCCTCAGGGTCGATCTGACCACAGGTTTTAAGAGGCTACTATGGAATACCGGGTGTATCTTCCCTAGCAGTCGGGAAAATTTCAATTGTACCATGACCGGGTTGATTATCTTTACGATGGGGAATAGTCCCCTAAACTTTGGTCCCAGTTTCTTGCTAGGGAGTTCTAACCTCAAATATTTTGTGGAGAGGTAAACTTTCTCGCCCAATTGAAATGGCCATTGGGGAGCTCAGTGTTTGTTTGCCTGTTTCTTATAGGTTTGTGCCGCTTTAGCTAGCGCTTTCTTGACATTCTCCCAAGTTGCTTTCAGTGTCGCCATCCAGTCGGTCAAGCTGACTGAGGAAGAGGGCTCCCTTGGGTACTCAGGCATTGGGACGAAGTCCATGCCACTCACTACCTTGAACAGGGTTAGCCCCTTGCTACTGTGAACAGCATTATTATATGCAACCTCAGCGAAAGACAGGAGGTCCGCCCAATTGGACTGCTAATAGTTCACGTAGTACCTCAGGTACTGCTCTGCCATGGCATTCAGCCTCTCTGCCCCCCCCATTGGTACTTGGATGAAAAGCCAAGCTAAGACCCAATGGACTGTAGGAACTCCCTCCAGAATTTAGCCATGAACTGGACCCCTCTGTCTGAGATAATTCTTGGTACTCCATTCAGGCAGTAGATGTGTTTCAGGAACAGTTTGGCCAACTGGTAGGCTGAGGGTAGTCTGCTGCAGGGTATGAAGTGTGCCTGTTTGGAAAATAGATCTATTACAGTCCAGATCACTGTGTTTCCCCCACTTTTCAAAATGGTTGAAGTATTAAGCCTGACGGACTTGTTTGGGTGATAGTTATCGCGGGGTCCTGAGGGCCTCCAGGTTTTTTGTGGTCAGTCCTGACTTTGAATGGTTTCTGGCCCCCTTCCAGCAGGTGTTGCCTGGTTAGCAGTGCCCATCTCACTGCAAATGCCTCATTGTCCCATGCTGCCGATTGT
>JANHZT010009159.1:23092-33213 GCA_032468215.1 Stegonotus admiraltiensis | reverse complement strand
TTAGGAATTCTGGGAGTTGAAGTCCACAGGGTGTGAAAGAGCCAAGTTTGCCTACCACTGGTGTAGACTATCTTTCCCATGAAGGTTCATTTGGTTCCTCATAGTGCAATCTTTTAGTAGGGAGTTTAAAGTTTGTTTGTTTGTTTTTAAAAAATGACCAGTCATGTTAATAACACTATTAGCTAGCTCTTTTTCCATTGTTTTATTGAGAGTGGTCGCTTTGCTTTATATGCTAATTTAGAGTGAGCAACACACCTATGCACATACAAGTACAGAGTAAAATATACATTTTTTGAGAACATTATTGATCCTTCTGAACCACCATTACAATTAGGCTTCTAAACCAAGTACCTCCCAAGGTGCATTGGGCTTCAAATCCAATTATTGGATTTGAAATCCAAGATACTGTCTTTTTTTTAATCAAGTTTTTTATTTATATATGAATATTTTGAAGACAGTGTATTGGCTGTGCATTTCATTTTACAAAAGAAGGAAAAAATAACAGATATACTGATAGTAATAATGATTATACACATAATAATTAGTATTACCATACTTATAATTATAAACAACAGTAATATTTTACTTACATATAACAATAATCTTTCTTCATCTAATTTCTACCTCTTATCTCTAACCATTGATAAAACCTATTTCACGTTGAATAGTACTCCTTTAACTTTTATTTTTAATGTCAATCTATCCATCTCTGCACAGTCCAATATTTTCCGAATTATGTTTTCATCTGGTGGGGTGTTCTCATTTTTCCAATATTGTGCAAATACAATTCTCGCTGCTGTTAATACATGTAGCATTAAGTATATACTCCCTTTATCATAACTTTCTGATATTATACCTAACAAAAATATTTCTAGCTTTAAATCTATATGTTGCTTAATCAACTTTTCCAGCCATGTATTTTTGTCCAGTATTTTTTTGCTTTCATACATGTCCACCACATATGATACACATGGAATATGATTACATTTCCAACATTTGGCAGACATGTTATTAAACATTTTTGCTAGTCTTGCCGGTGGCAAATGCCACCTATAAAGCATTTTATAAAGATTTTTCTTATATGCAGTAGCCATTATCAGTTTATAATTTCTATCCAAGATACTCAACAGCCTTGGTTTAGGGAAAGACTGCATTAGAAAATACTGAGCAGACATCATCTTCAAAATAATTACCATATTCTTGAAAGAAGGAGCTATACCTTTGCTTATTCCATCACTCTTTTCTGAGACAGTTTCTTATTTCATGCTTGAATATGAACTAAGCATATAATTTAATTCAGTATTACAACTCAGGTTGTTAAGTCACTGAGAAATTTTCAGAAGTTTCATAGAAGGGATAAATTTATTTTTCTTCCACATCCAACAAAGAGTTCTATTCACAGATACTTGCACAATGTCTCCCCATCTACCCCATATCAGCACTGATAAAGAATGTAGAGAAATTTGGATGCCCTATTCACTGAGCCTTATGCATCTGAAAGAAATTATATTGGAAATGCAGGTCTGCAATCAGTAGTCTTGTGTAGTCAGAACTCCTGTTGCTCTTTGATTTGCAAATGAAGAAGGTTCTTTCGACAATAGTAGCTGGTCACTGAACCTATACATATTCTCGGTGTGTTTGCATGTAGTCTTGAACTACTCAGAATGTTTACAAATGTTCAAGTCTGTGCAGAGAACTGATCAAATGCCACAATTTCTACATCTTCTTTTTCATACCATATAAGTAAAGAGATTAACGTAGTAAAATAGAAGCTTCTGTAACAAACCTGTGAACATTCATTAAATTTCTTGATGTGTTCATTTTTCCCTGTCCTTCTATGCAGAGACCATTCAAAATGGTTAACACATAAACCCACATAAATTAACAATTACAATTATTAATATATTTCAAAAGAACCAGATGAACAGTAGGGATAAATATAACTCCTCAAGAGAATACATTCCATATAACAAAAGGATGCTCTGTTCCATGGGCCCAAACACAGATTTCTCAAAATGTAGACACATTTTTTGCTGGTCCTAATGCCAAGAAAGGTTGGCATAGTTTCTTAGTTAATCAGGCTTTAATCTAAACCATTTGTGACTTCAAAAATAAATATTGGCACTTGCGCAAATGGCCACCAGTATATGCCTTTCAATAGAATCATTTACTCCCAATATTGTGCTCTGGTTTGCAACCTGGCTGCTACATTACACCTTGATGAGCATCCTTCATAACATAAACTCAGCTGGTCGGCAGTGCATTCAGTAAATACAATATAGATTTTGTAGGAAAATAGGCAAGTCGGCTTTATGAATTTATAGTGCATATAAGAGCAAGGTCTCCTGCTTTGCCATTTCACGTAAATAAAAAACTTAGCTGAATTACTATATATGGAAAAAGAATGGTGTGTTAAATAGAGTTTGTATACTGAAAAAGAATCACAGAAGAAAATAATAAGTAGAAAAGAGAAAGCTGGCACTGATTCTTTCATGCTGAAGATAAGAACAGCTCAATTCCCATTGTTTGCTTGCCGTGAAGCTCTGCGCATTTCCATGAGAGGATTCTGCATTGCTTTGAAACCTGATTCTAGACAACTGTCTTTCTATGATGACTGCAGCGTTAAAGATCTAAACTAATTTCTGGCAGTAACAGCTGAAACTATTGAAAAGTTAAGTTTTCATTTGTTTGCTTCTACTGTATATTGTAGATATTATGACATCTTTTCCCATTGGAGGAAATTCTCCCCTCCCACATCCTAAGCTTCAAATCTTTGAAGCGAAATTCAAGATCACTGTGGGGTTACTGCTTTGTAATCCAGAAAAAGACAGCAATTTATAAGAATTATGTCATTCTTCAATGTTCTTCAGTACTGAAACATCCAAATTACTCGTTTTCTTTTGTCCTTCTGCCTTTCCCCGCCTTCTTTCCCTTCTACGGGCAGCAGCTCAGATTGCTTGCTTGGTGATATTTCATCAGTTTAGTGTCAACTCTTAGTAATTTCATATAATTCAACTGCAAGATGATCTGTCCAGAGCCTGGTCCTTCAGAGCTTCTACTGCTGTGTAATTGAGTCCATCCTCCTTTCTGCTGATCATCCCCTATTTCTCTTTCATTCCCCTTTTCCAGCATTATGGACTTTTCAAGAAAGTTGAATCTTAACATAGTGTGCTCAAAGTCCAATAATTTGAGCTTGATCATTTGTGCCTCAGATGGGTTGATTAGTCTTTAATGCATTTGCATGCTTGGCTATCCATGATACACTCAAAATCATTCTCCAAGACTTATCCAAAAGCTTCAAGATACTCTATCTCATCCTACTTCTTCAAAATACAGCTTTCATGTTTATAGAGAGTCACAAGGAATACCATTAGCTGGATGATTCAGATTTGTGTAGGTATAGACACATCATAGTATCTGAATATATTTTCTAAAACCTCCATTGCAACTTTATCAAGTGCTAGTCTGCAGTTTATTTCTTGTCTGCTGGTAACTTTGCTTTTAACAAGAATTCCCTGATCCCTAAAAGACAGAAGCTATCCAACCCTTCTGTTTTAATTATTATTTCTACACATCATCAATAGTTTGCTCCTTATCAGAACGTGCAGATCATTTGCATATTCAGCTATCAAAGTTGTTTCATAGGTGTCATTAATGTATCTTTTCTAGTTTTAAAACAATGGTCACCTTTTTTTAAGTCCATCCTCTCTCAATATACTGAGCATACAGGTTGAATAAATAAATAGAGAGTATACAGCTTTACTTCATTATTTTGCCAACCTGGAGCTGGTCTGTTTCACCATGTTGGGTGCATACTGTGGCTTCTTGACCTTTATAGGGATTTTGTATTAGGATAATGAGATGTTTTGGGATTCCCATATTTCTAAGGATGTTTCATAACTTGACACAATCAGCACAATTGAAGGCCTTTCTATAATCGATGAAGCACACGGTGACATATTTTTAGCATTATTATGTTTCTCAGTTATCCGCCCTGCATCAGAAATAAAGCTAGGTTAAACATGTCATATTCTAAGTAAAAGTATCCCATTTCAGTCCATTTTAATTCACTGATGCTTGCCAGTGTGCAGTCACTTAATTTCATATTTCTCTGTATCGAACTTTCCCATGTTCTTGTTCATTATATACCATGTTCCCATTGTAATTCTGTCTTTTTCTGCACGGCAACTTCAGGAAATACATGTCCTAAGACTTTAAGCTAGTCACATCATAAACACCATTAGTACTGCAAAAGATCCTCAGCTCTTCCTCAATAGCATTTCAGGATTATTCAACCCAAGGGAGCCCTCATATGGCACTATATTGTTGTATATAACTTGTCTATTCTTATAGTTTTTTAAAAAAAGTAAAGATATTTTTATTGTTAGAATATTAAATTACAAAGAAAAAAAACCTCTGGATTAGATAATGATGGGTAATTAAAACAAAAAGTAACAGCTACTAAGCATAAACAAAAAAACATTGTGGGAAAACCTTCTAGTGACATATTCATTTCTTTGTAAAGTAGAGGAGTGTTTTACCATTGTCTTCTCCTATGCACTAGGACTAGGATGCTTCACACGCTGGCCAGCCCCACCCCTGGTTTAGTGAAGGGGGGAAAAGTCACGATACGTCACATGACAACAATGTGATGGCACAACTAGGAAATGATGTCTCTGTCATTATCACTAAAGTGATAATCTACCTCCAGTCTCTTACTGTATTAAGGAAAGGGTAAAGGTTCCCCTTGCACATACGTGCTAGCCGTTTCTGACTCTAGGGGGTGGTGCTCATCTCCATTTCAAAGCCAAAGAAATCTCCGTTTCAAAGCCAGCGCTGTCCGAAGACGTCTCCATGGTCATGTGGCTGGCATGACTAAATGCCAAGGGTGCACAGAGCACTGTTACATTCCCACCAAAGGTGGTCCCTATTTTTCTACTTGCATTTTTTACATGCTTTTGAATTGCTAGGTTGGCAGAAGCTAGGACAAGTAACAGGACCTCACTTCATTACGTGGCACTAGGGATTTGAACCACTGAACTGCCGACCTTTTGATCAACAAGCTCAGCATCTTAGCCACTAAGCCACCACATCCCTTACTGTATTGCTCCTGTCCAATAGAAGTGCTTGCTCACTTCCTTTATCTGGGATGCTTTTTATACTTTGCTAGTAGTATATATATTTTGTGGGCACACTCCCAGCATTTTTCCCTCATCCCATCCAATAATATCTCTACCCCAGCAATAGGCAACATAGCAGGACTGGGGAGAGTACAACTCAAAGTAGG
The DNA here is from genome assembly GCA_032468215.1 of Stegonotus admiraltiensis. NCBI lineage: Eukaryota > Metazoa > Chordata > Lepidosauria > Squamata > Colubridae > Stegonotus > Stegonotus admiraltiensis. The sequence continues at coordinate 27,926 of JANHZT010009159.1, read as the reverse complement.
GTGATATCTTTCATATTTCATATCTGAAAAAATAAAGGCATTTATTGTGATCATTAATGGAGAAACATGGAAGAAAAATATATGAAATATGCAGGGAACATCATTATGAAAAGCCACATCATACGTGTGTCCTCATTTTAGGATCATCATAGTTAACTGCTGATATGATTATCCATGAATGACTCTGGGGAAGTGAATTCTGTAGCAAAATGAAATTTTCGTCTACATCACCTTAAAAAAAATAATCACATAGTCAGAGACCACCAAATTCAAGTATTTTAATAGAGAATTCTTTCTCCTTTCCTGTCCTTTATTTCTTTCTCTCATCTCCCACACAGATTAATATTCCTAAATTTCAAAGAAAACAAAAACAAAACAAAACCCAGAGCTCTAATATATTGCAAAGTTTGATTCTTTACTAAGTAATCTTTGATATTTGTTTTATTTGTACATATGCCCAGAATATATCAAAAACCTATTTTTATGGGTTTTGATAATTAATCATTAAAATATTTCCAGGTTGTCTGGAAATGAAAAGACCACTCTAGTTAAACTGAGCTCTATAGTTAGCTGATGAAAATGTGAGAGGGAAGAAAACTCAATAAAATATATAAATCTTTTTCTTTCCCTCCCTCCTCCCTTCCCTTATTCTTAATTTATTTTCTATTGAGTGATACTCAAACTAGTTGACATAAACATTCAGTAGAGTTTCCTTTCAGCAGATGTTGATGTTCTTGGCAGAAATTAGAGAATCTTTAGGTGTCTCATAGTCATGTTGGTATCGACAGGATTTAATGTCAAATGTGTTTGCTTTGAAATCCAAGAATTTCAATTTTATAAAAGAAGTTTTGGCACTCTTTAACATCAACCACTTTTGGCTTGGCATTAAACCAGAATGAGAAACATTTCATCTCTACAGTTTGTAACCAATTAGGGTACAATCTAATATTGGAAAACTGTAGAAGATATTTTCCTTGTTTTCATAATTCTGTTTTATCGTATTATTTCACCTGGGAAATACTGCTACTTACCAGAGGAACAGATCACTTGTATTAAATTGCAGAGTGGCTCTGGGAATTCTTGAACACAATTCATTAAAAATATATCAGAAAACGGATTTAGTCATAGTCTTATTTAATTGATATGAACACTTCTGAGCAGAGGACACTTATTTTAATAACTGTCTTCTCTTGTGCCTTGAAGCTTTCATTGTGGTAATGGACAAATATATTTTCATCATTTGCAAAATTGCTGTTTCTGATAAAATTATTGTATACACTCTAACTGGGGGGGGGGTACTCTTAATATACCCCAAAAATGGTCAACTACTCTCTAAAATAGAAACTCTGAAGTAGACTCTTAAAATGGTTTTAGTAATATGCAAATTATACAACTATATGGCACATGTGCCTTTCTTCCCTAGACATGAAACAACCAGAAGGCAGTGCCTTTTTCACACAATTTATTTCTAGAAAGATTTACGTTCTGGTGAAAACTATAATAGTTTTGTCTGTCTTACGTGTGATGGAATTTCCTCATTAGCATCCACTCTAATATCACTCATGTAACATGCCCCCAATAACCACTTTGTTTTTGACTAACTTATCCATGTTGTCATGCTGTTTAGGTATCTTTATGCACATAGTCCTCAATTTACAACAGTTCATTAAATGACTGTTTGAACTTACAATGGCACTGAAAAAAAAAAAAGCTGATCATTTCCCACACTTATCACCACTACAGCGTCCCCATGGTCATGTGATCAAAATTCAGATGTTTAGCAACTGATGCATTTTTAACAGAATAATAGAATAATAGAGTTGAAATAGACCTTGGAGGTCTTCTAGTCAAACCCCTTGCACAAGCAGGAGATCTTATACCATTTTGGACAAATGGCTGTCTAGTATCTTCTTAAAAACCTCCACTGATGGACCACCCACAACTTCTGAAGGCAAGCGGTTCCAGCGATTAAGTGTTCTTATTGTAAGGAAATTTCTACTTTGTTCTAGATTGTGTCTCTCCTTGATTATTTTCCATACATTGTTTCTTGTCCTGCCTTCTCGTTCTTTAGAGAATAGATTGAACCCCTTTTCTTTCTGTCAGCCCCTTAGATGTTGGACAAAACCTTGGGTTATCTCCTGCTATCATGTCACCAATAATCCTTCTTTTCACTAGACTAGACATATCCAATTTCTGCAACTGTTCTTCACATGTTTTAGCCTCCAACTCCTCAATCATCTTTGTTACTTTTCTCTGCACTCTTTCCAGAGTTTTAACATCATTTTTATATTATGGCTAACCAAGGCATTAGAAAGGAATCTTACCAAGATGTTAGAAAACAATACTAACACTTGATTCTCTCCCTCTGTTAATGCAGCCTAGGTCTACGTTGGATTTTTTGGCAGCTGCAGCACACTGCTGGCTTATATTCAAGTCCACTACTACTCCAAGATCCCTCTCGCAGCTACTATTGTTGAGCCAGGTATATTATTGAACCACCAATTCCATAATACTGCATTGAGGACCCAGATTGTTGGGGGCAATATGCTGACTCTGTAAACCACTTAGAGAGGGCTGTATAAGTATGTGCTATTGTTATTTGGTTTATCTTGCCTAAATGTAAAGCCTTACTCTTTTTTTTAACCATTGAATTTCATTTCATTAAATAGGACCCAGTGATCAAGCCTGTTGAGATCGTTCTAGATCTTGAGACTATCTTCTGGGGTGTTGGCTATTCCTGCCAGCTTAATGTCATCTGCAAATCTGATGAGTTCCCCTTCTATTCTCTCATCTAAATTGCTTAGAAGATATTGAAGAGTATTGGGCCTAAGACAGTACCTTGGGGTATCCCCTGCTTACTTCCCTTCATATAGATGTAGTTTCATTAAGGACTACACATTGAGTGTGGTTTCTCAGCCAGTTATGAATCCATCTGGTGGAGATGCTGTCTATGCCACATTTTTCTAATTTACTAAGAAGTAGTTTGTGGTCTACTTTGTCAAATGCCTTACTGAAGTATATTGTGCCCAATGCCTTTTGCTTGTCCACTGATTTACTCACTTTAGTCACTACATTAATCACTATTTATGATGGTTGCAGTGGTCATGGGATCACATTTTGTGACCTTCTGACAAGCAAAGTCAATGGGGAAGCCAGATTCACTTAACCATTGTGTTAGTAACTTAACAACTGTGGCAACAAAGGTCATAAAATGGGGCAAAACTCACTTAACAGCTATCTTGCTTAGCAACAGAAATTCTGGGGTCAATTGTGGTTGTAAGTTGAGGACTACCTTGTTATTTTTCTAATGAAAATAGTAAAGCTTCTTCTTGTTCATTATTGGAGGTCTGATACTTTTCTTCTTGGTTGTCCAAGAAATGAAGAGAGAACTTGTCCCTTAGAGTTTTCCATTCCTCCCTGCCCTCCCCCCCAACACACATCTCTGAGTTGGAAATTAGATGCCAGGCTTTGCTTAAAGCAAGTTGCAAGGAAGCAGCAGAGTTCCTTCCTAAGAAATCTTGAGGAAGCAAATCTTGAATGTAGATCTGAGTTAAAAGCAAACAAAACTTGGGAAACTGTTAATGAAAGTATGCCACACAACCTTTCTTGATTTATACTGATTTTTCTTATTATGCAGCCTGTCATTTAGTATTTCTTCTTGACCAAATTATAGTGTAGCACCTACAAAAATACTGTAAAGGTGATTCTATGACATGTTTACAGGTAGACCTCAACTTACAACCACAAGTGAAGCAAGCATATAAATTTTGATCATGTGACCATGAGGATGCTGCAACAGTGGTAAATGTGAAAATTTGTCAAGTCACTTTTTTCAGTGCCATTGTAACTTTGAACCGTCACTAAATGAAATATTGTGACTACCTGTATTTCAAGTAGAGCTTTCTTTCTTCAGATTTCTGTAGGCACAAAAGATTCATTACTTTACTATGCAGTTATTCCTATAAAGGGTTTTGTTTTTCAAGGGGAAAAAATGCTATTGAAATAAAAGACATAGTGAGAACAAACTAATAAATGCATATTTACCTACATTGTAATTGCAAAATTCCAAGCCAGCTAAGTTACTCTGCCTGTTCTCTATAATTTGGTATTGTCCCAATATTTCTTGAAAGAGGAATGTGTTCACAACCAAAAAAAAAGGAAAATTAACCTCCAAATTCTTGCCAAAAATAAAATGCACCAAATGTTAAATTTAATATAAATTGCCATACAGGGATGGTTGAGGCCTAAAGATATAAGAGAACCTAGACGCAGGTGCATAGTAAATATGTGCAATTTTTAGAAGTTTGTGGTGCAATTTACAGTAAAAATATAGAACAATGCATATATTAAGACAAATTATACAAAATGTTATGTTTTACAGTAAAAACTTCTTAGTGATATTAAAACCATTTTTCTGATAAGTTACTTTGGTCCATGTGCCACTCTGGATAGAACGATTGAATACACATAGATATCTAAAAGAATTTTACATCTTACTCCTATTTATTAATTTTACACAGTTCACTTACCTTTTCGTCTTGGTGATGAAGGAAATGAACAATAAGTTACTCTTTTATAAAAGTGTTTAATGTATTAAAAAGCTATGATATTCTTACCGTTGCAAACTGACTGCACATTGTAATTAGTAGAGACAATGTGTTGACGTGCTAAAAGCTCCCTTGGAGACAGGAACCTACACCTTGAGCAAGACCACTATCAGTAAGAAAGGAACATCCGCTTAAGGTGAAAAGTAAAAATAAACATGATAAGATAGTTGTTGTTAGGCAGGAAATGTCAAGATGACCCTTTAAAGTGTAAAACAACTTGAAGAATG
>JANHZT010009158.1:3922-14410 GCA_032468215.1 Stegonotus admiraltiensis | reverse complement strand
TAATTTTAATGGTTTTAAATTCTAATTGGATTTTAATGGGATGTTTTAATTGTGGGCCAAAGTATTTAATCTGATTTAAAACTATATTTTAACTTTTATATATATATGTATTTGATCTGGCTGTTCACAGCCCTGAGTCCTTCGGGAGAAGGGCTGTATATAAATATAATTAAATAAAAATAAATAAATAAATAAATAAATAAATAAATAAATAAATAAATAACAGTGAACTAAAGGGATGACAGCTGTCCACTGCCTCTTGCTCTCAAAAATGTAGTTATGATTTTTTTAAAAAACATTCCATTTGAACATAACACTATGTTGCATTCAATTATATTGCTGATATAGTCATGTTTGTGGATACGCAGCACATCTGGGCTTGATTTAAATCTTGGTATGTCTTTGGGCTTAATATATAAAATAATCTCCCAGTGAATAAGGCAATTACAGGATTGGGGGAAATTAGGGCTTTGATAGGTGAGTGAATCCATGTGATGCACATGGGTAAATTGAGGAGTTCTTGTTGCTGTATGGATCTGGAGCATCTCTGGTTTTTTATTGAGATGCTACAATGCAGTTGTAGGGGTTTCTTGGGACTACAAAAAATGGAAGTGGAGGGCAACAGATTACACACAGGATGGCCAAACTCAACAAGACAACCAACACGTTTACAGACATGATCTACTAATGAAGGCAAAAGATGACTTCTGAATAATATGCATGTGTCAATTTGGGCAGACATCTTTAGCCTGGAATCTGTTAGCCATTGGCGTACAAATCTAAACTCCAAGTATTTGCTCATGATCCAGATTATCTGCTTTTCATTCTGGTTCCTTGCCATCAGAATACCTGATTTTGATATCCTACCTAACATCTGTATCATTTTTACATGCCATTTAAAGGCTATTTAAAGACATTTACTCCTTTTCTCTGCAAGGTTTCTGAAGCGGGGCAGTTTCCCACTGCTTCTAGTTGGGACTAGTTTGCTTTCTGAGCCGATGGAGGCAGTTCCAAAAAATTAACAACTTGTCTATTTTTTGGCATGAGCCTGAGAAACAGAACTGCAAACATAATCCCATCTGCCCTGCCATCTCGGCAGCCCACTTTACCTCCCAGTTCTGCCTCGACCTACAACTGTGCAGCCTTGCAGAAAGCAGAAGGATGGCAAAATTTTAAGTGGTAGAGGCATTTGGCCGGCAAACTCTTGATTATTAATGATGGTGAGCAAGCAAGAACACAGCTTGACTTTCAGATTCCTTGCTGGGTTTGCAGAGCTGGCTGTTAGATAAACAATCTTTTTTCAAACTAATGTGCTGAGGAAATTTCACAGAGCACTGGAGGTTGCAAACGCAAATTCTGCTTTTTGAGCTCAGCACAAATAGCTTTCTGAACTAAAGTAGGAATGTAAAATGCATGTTTTTAGAAAACAGAACATCTAACCCACTTTCTCAACTGAATCACCTGGGGACTGACTTAAAGCTGTAATTAAGAAATGCTGCCCAATTAGCAAATAAGCATGATTCACTCCTGCTTTTAGTCCTGAATGTTTTGCTAAATCCCCTTGAAAATTAAAGGGGCCAATTTCTAAATAATTATAATTCAAATTGTATTGCTCATCTCCCATATTTTCCTACATCCAACCTTATTTGGCTCCACCGTGTTTTCTTCTCTCTTTCTTGAGAAGGATGTTTTCTCCCGTAAGAGCATTTTGCACTGTTTTTATTCTGTTCAAATCCATTTTTCTTTTTCTCAAGCTTTGCAAAATAGCTCTTGAGGTCATGACTGAATGTGATGTACTATAAAATTCTCAATGTGCATTCATTTCAATGGTATCAGTGCTTAGACGTCTAGAGTTAGTAGTCTTGTTTTATGTAGCAAGAGAGGTGACAGGGTACATTACAGACTTTAAACCTGTGGCTTTTTCTTTCATAGTTTGACACTTGATATGAGCTATCTTACCCTTTGGTTCTGAATAGATGCATATATTCAGTTTGGCAGGCTGAGAGCCTGATTTTTTAAAAAAAATCAGTTCCTCAGAAGCAACGATCTATGTAAATTCTGTGCAATGTTCTTGCAAGTGGCTATATGGGTGCCAGAATTTATTTAATATTGGCTTTGAATTTTTATTAATTATCACCATGAATGCTAATTTTAGTGCTACAATTTTGAAGAAACATGTCTAAAATAAGATTAATCCAGTTTGAATTTGCCATATAGATACTTTTTAGTTTCTAGGTTTATGTACATATTGCCAACTCATTTCTAATTTCATTTGTTCACTATTTTTTTTCTGCAATTATTCTGCCCTATTATTAGAAGTATTGCTTGGCACTTCCATTTGTAAGGCTAGATGGGCTATAACTGGAACCAAGAGATAACTTCTGCTCTCTTCCCTGTTAATTCTTATATTCTTCCCTGCACTCACATGTTAGTGTCATTGGCCATTATTCCCTGTTGATTGTCAGACAGAGCAGAACTTCTATACTGAACATTCTCGGGCATATATTACATTAGGTGATTGAAGGAAGGTCATTGGAGAATATTTGATGTTGGGAAAGATTGAAGGCTAAAGGAAAAGGGACAGCAGACGATGAGCTGATTAGATAGTATCATTGATGTAATGACCATGAATTTGGGCAAACCCCCAGGAGGACTAGGGGGCTGGTGTGCTATGGTCTAGGGCCGTGATGGCAAACCTACAGCACACATGCCACAGGTGGCACGTGTAGCCATATCAGTGGGCACACCAGGTCAGCTTTGGCATGCATGCTCACACCAGCCAGCTGATTTTCGGGCCTTGTGGGCCAACCAGAAGTAGGGAAACAAGCTGTTTCCTGCCTCCGGAGGGCCTGTGGGGAATGGGGAAGGTCTCTCTAGGAGTCTCTGGAGGCTGGGGACAGCAAAAAGCATCACTTCCTGTCCAACTGGGAGTTGGGAAATGGGCCATTTCAGGACTCCAGAGGGCCTCCAACAGGAGGCTGTTTTCACCCTCCCCAGATGCATAGAGAGGATCTGGAACCAGGTGAGAAAGAAAAACGGGCCTACTGGGCCATCACATGCCAGGAATGGGGGGACTGCACACGCATGCGCAGGGCAGGGCATATAGAATTATGGGTGTGGGCACATGCACGCATGAACCTCCCCTACCCCCCACCCCCCCAGCACGCAGTAGCAAAAAGGTTAGCCATCACTGGTCTAGGGGGTCCCAGTCAGACATGACTTAGTGACTGAACAACAACAATTGGAGGAAGGTATTCTAGAACAAGGGTGACAAAGTTGATTTCATTGAGGGCCATATCAGAGTTGTGTTTGAACATTGGGGGCCAGATGGGTGTGGCTGGGGTGGGTGTGGGCATGGTGGGCATGGCCAGGGTGGGTGTGGTCAGCTTGACATCATTCATGACGGGGGCATCTGTGGTGGCCATGTACTAAGGTAGGACTACCCTCAGACCCACCCTCACACTCATTATAATCTCCCTCCCTCCCTCCCTCTCCTCCTTCTTTCCCTCCTCCTTTCCTTCCTTCTCTTCTTTTTCCTTCCCTCTTTATTCTTCTTTCTTTCTTTCCTTATTTTTCCTTCCTTGCTCTCTTGCTCTCTTTCCTTCTTTTTCTTTCCTCTTTCCCTTTCTCCTTTCCTGTCCCTTCTTGCACGCTCAAATGCAAAAGGGGAAATATTTCTCCTTTTGTTTTGTTTTTAGTTTGTTTTGCTAGCCCTCTGCCAGTGAAAATGTAGCCCATGAAGGATGCATGAGCCCCCCTGGGCCCTGTTTTCATCCACGACAGCCTCCTGCAGCCGTCTGCCAGCAAAAATGGAGCCGGGGGAGGGGGCGGCACACATGCCTCTTCCAAGCTCCATTTTGGCTGGCAGATGCACTGCGGGCCACTCCTTTGCTGTTTCCAGGGCATCCCTGTGGGGCAGATCTAAGCACCCAGTGGGCTGGATCCGGCCCGCGGGCCTTAAGTTGGACACCCCTGCTCTAGAAGGAAAACCAGGTCTCTGGTTTCCTGCAAGCTTTCCGATGCATCTAATACAAGGTTACAATAATTGGGTTGCAAGAATCTAAATGACCACTAGATGAAAGTCAAGAGAAATTCTAAGAAGTAGCTTTTTGGATGTTTGTGGCCCAGATGCGGGAGTCCTACACATTTAACATCTGTGATATATGTGTTCATATTAACTTGTAAACAAATTCATGTATTATTATAGTGGTAGATTTGTGCTTATGTATGTGATTTGCTTTCCAAAGAACTACCAGTGTCAGTATTCCTTGGGCAAAATCATAAAGAAGAAACATTTCTTTGGAGAGACAAATTATCATAGAATTTAGGAACATTCATCCTAAAGATAGTGGGAGCCAGAGGTACTAATAGGACCATGCAAGCCAACATATGCAAGCCAACAGGGCAACTTTTAATGGGGTAGAATTATATATCATGGGAATAAACAGGGGCATTGTTAACGATATGCACTAGTTTTAAAGTGATGGGGGTGACAAAGTGATTGCAACCTCTTGCCATTTTAAAATACAACATACTTTCAAAGGGAGAAGGACTTACACTTACAATTTTGAAGTGGGTAGCCATTGCTGTAGATGCCTCTGAGAGTAAACTGAGCATAACGTATGTACAAATATAAAAAAGTACAAGGAAGACTCTCGCTATATTTAATTCTGTACACCACTCATGACTGTCTGATCAGATTAAATTATTCATTCTACTGGCCCAAGGGAGACTGAGCAAACTTCCCTTTTCAGAGAAACATATAAGAAAGTTAAGTTTAACAGATTTAAAGACACCCATGAATTTGAGAATACGGGTTGTAATTTCTATAGACTGTAAACCAAGAATACATTTAAACATTTCATATGTAGCTGAGTTATATAGAGAAATACAGTATATTTCAACCTCAGCAACTTTTAGATAAGTGGACTTCAACTCCCAGAATGCTGGCTTGGGAATTCTGGGAGTTGAAATCCACCCATCTAAAAATTGCTAAGGTTGGAAAAACACTGATATAGGGGAAGGATTAAAATTAACAAAAAGACAACTAATATGCATTTTAAAATAGCTGCTATCCTTATATTGGTTCTGAAAACTGTAACAGCCCAGGAGCAAAGCTTTTACAAATCAAATACCCATAAAAGTAGATATGTATTACAGGCTGTAGAGAGCATCACAGATGACAAACCACAGGCCTAAAATTCCTTAAGTGATTATATAATCCCTGAGTTGCAGAACGTTAGAGTCGAGTGCATAACCCTGACAAGGATAAAAGGGAATCTTACATTATTAATGTGTTCTCTCTTGCAGACTCAAGCAAAGGCACTTACTGTGAAAGATGTTCATTGAAAATATTTTGGGATTATAGAATCCAGTCTTACAAATGCATGAGTAGGCTCCAAGCACAAATCCCAGGCCTTTAATTGGTATACACTAGAAGAAAGAAAGACAGACAAGGGGAAAAAAAGATGAAAGACACACCCATTTTCAGTTATGGAGACATTGTAGTGGTTCATCTCAAGGCCAGCAATTCAGCAGGGGAGTTTCAAACAGGGCTTTCTTTTTTCTTTTGTAAAAAGCATTGATAAAAGAGATTTTAAAAAGACTTCAGTGCAACAAATGGAAAGTAAATTATTACCCGAACAAGATTTCTTTGGCGAAACTCTTTTTCATTAAAATGGTATAGTGATTAATTATTCTCCTCTCTTGAATTTCGAAAAAAAGTTAAAGGAAGAAACCTCTCTGCTTCCAATTTATCTAGTGAACAACTCTAAAAGAACACTCTGATTCACATAGTCAATTTGGAAACCAAATTTGATAGGTGGAATATCCACAGTTCATGAATATTCACGTAAAAATGTGTCTCACATCTGCATGTGCTTTGTATTTAAACACACACAGTGATTGACAGGAGAGTGTGAAAGGGAAACAAATTAGAGTAATAAAAAGAGATAAAAATATATTCTTTTTAATTTGTAGACTTTAGAAGCAAAGTGGAGTGAAAACTTTTCAGTGGGAACTGCTAACTTCTGGTGTGAGAAATCTTTCATAGTTCCAACTGTCTGTTGGGTACCATTTTGTTTTCTCTTGCTGGGAGCTGGTTGGGGGGAGGATGGTATTGAACAATTTGGAGGAACATTTTTTTTTCTCTCCTCGCACCCCCACCCCACATCTTACTACTAGGCTTTAACACTCAGTTCCTTGTTCTGACTTCTTGTGGGTCACTATTCTCCTTCCAGCCTTCATTCACTTCTCACGTACAGTTGCTTTTGCTCTGATGGCCTTAGTTTCCTCCCATAATGCTTTCCTGAATAGGTCATATAGAGAATAAAATATTGGGCCTCTCCACTGTTTGGGTCTTTGAGGGTATTCTGGCACATCTCCCATCTGAAAAATAACCCGCATTTTCTTAGTCTTCATCAGGGGGTCTAAGGATGTGTCAGAAAAGTTAAGTCCCATTTATTTGTACTCATTACCTGTGCTCCTGTCCATGTTTATACTTATACCTGTTATCTCATACATGTTTAAGACAAATAACAATAACAAACAAACAAACAAACAAACAAATTGTAGCCATGATGCTACAATAAAAACCTATTTTTTATGACTATCACACATGCAATGCCTATAAAAACCAAGAAGATCTTGGTTTTTACATGCATTTTACATGCATTGCACAAATGTCTGTGTGTAAAACCATAATAGCCATTGTTGTGGCTGTCCTGTTTTTTTACATACCCTGGAGATATCCCTGGTCTTAGTATATTAAAAAATAAAAAATAAAATCATCTCTGGAAATGAGGAACAAATGTATATTCTGTCTGTAGTGTACAGGTATATAAATATATCCATATGAATACCAGTCCTATATACTATATATCCTTGTCACAACATATACTATAATTATAGGTACGTTCCTAGATTAGATATTTAATGTGAAAATGTCCTACTTTATTCACCTGCTGAGCACTTAGATAACACAACTATATAATCACTATCATTCTGCATGTTGCCAATTCTTCTTTTGCCTTTCATCAAATCACAAAAAGTCAGCTCTCTTTCGAGCTCAGAAAAACATTATTACAATTTCTACATGAATAGAAGGCTGTTTTTCTGCCTTTCCATCTTTTTACCATGGCAGAAATGATACATCAGGAAAATGAGCTTATCACAATTCAGCACACAGCCATTATAATCTTTGAGAGGACAGTTACTTCTGACACCATCTTTTAATCTATATTAATCAGCAATGAGATTCATTTTCAGGATGCAGAAGAATAAAGTAAGGTCATAAATTCTGTAAAGTTTTTAATGTTCTGAACTTTTAGAAAGTAATGAATGGTACCCCCTACAATTAACCATACTGTATAATGGGATGGAAAGAGAGAGAGAAAGAGAGAGAGAGAGAGAGAAAGAAAGAGAAATAGAAAGAAAGAGAAATAGAAAGAGAGAGAGAAAGAAAAATAAGAGGGGAAGAGAGAGAGGGGAAGAGAAAGGAAAAAAAGAGCATTATGCAATTTAGTCCTACAGAAACAGAAAGTAAAAACACAAAAATGTTATAATATTACATTATAGCATCCTTACACTGGAACTATAACTGGAGAAGCATTTTATGGTAATTTAGAGATCAAGCATAGCAGCATGTACATACAGAAAACAGTTCAATTCCAATATTCCTCCCCAAATTTTTTTAAAAAGTTAATTGCAATCCCACTTATCTCTTATAAATGAAAGAGAATAAGAGTCACTTGTTTGCCAGCTATTGCTAAAGCCGATTTTGAACGGTTAGTAACACATTATAAGGCCCAATTACATTTTTCTAGTATACATCTTTAACCGAACCAATCTCTTTGCTTTTAAATCAGCACCGGATACATTGCTTGTAAAATAAATCAATACCCGAAGCAAAGAAAAGCATTTACCAGCATGTGAAAAAGAGATGGAGTTGCTCAAGCAAAAAAAAAAAAACCTTTGGTGTAAGGACATGTTTATTACAAGCACACAAGGGTGTGCCCATTTTCATCTGTGAAACAGAACGAAAGTGCTCTGTTGCCATCATAATACAGTAAGCTGCTTTATGGCTTGCTGCTTTTGCTATATTATTGTAGAAAATGGCCAGGCTCCTTAGTTTATGAGAAGCATTCTTGTTAATAGGCTACACTGAGTAGAACAGAGGTATTAGTCTACACTGGTTATAATCAGGTTATTATTGGTTTATTGCACAGCCAGCCACATGTTTAGATTTTTATCCAAACATCAAATCCTTCCCGATGACTTTGGATAGGGAAATGTTGATGTTTGATGTAGCTAAAGGTATCATCACAGAATGTATGCTACCTTTTGCAATTGACTGATGGTGATTTTGTCAATGCTGAGGATGTCCAGATAGTGCTCCAGTGGTTTTAGAACTGCCCCTATGGAACCTATTACTATTGGAGCTATTTATGGTTTTTTGCCATAGTTGTTCTATTTACAGGTCTTTGTATTTTGTTGTCTTCTCCAGTTCTTTCTCTTCTAGGTTGCTGTCCCCAGGTATTGTCATGTCTATTAGCCAGACTTTTTTGTCTTTCTCATTGACAATGGTTCCTTATGGGTTGATACATGGTTGATACATTGTTTTCATTCGAAAGTCCTAGAGCAATTTAATTTCTTCATTATGATGATGATTTCAGTTTTCTATTATATTTTTTTCAGGTCAGGGATACTAAAACACAAAGTCCTCTTAAGGGTTTCTCAAGGAGCTATATGTTTTTTCCATTTCCTTGGCCACTGTGGGTCATTTAGTTCCCACCTAAGTGAGGGTGTCTCTGAGAAAACAGGGGATTAGTTTGGGATAGGAGTATTAGGGGTAGGGAATAAAAAAAATCAAGATACAACCATTTCCCATGCATCCCATGTACACAAAAAAATAGGAAGCACTTCAATTGGACAATTACAGCTGACACCCTGCCTTTGTTGATCCCTTTGTGGAGATCCCTGATCTTAACTAAGGCTCTGAATTCTCCTAGGCATCCCAAAATTTTTCTCACTATCACCTATGTTACAGTTTCCAAAACTTTGGAAGAGAGAAGACCTCTCACCTGTTAGACAAATCTCCATGTCCCTTCTTCTATCGCCATGATTATTTTGATCCACTCTTTCTCGTATTTGTTATTACCATTCCTCTTTTTTCCTTTTTAAAAATTCATTTGTCATTTCATGATCAAATTCAGGAATATTTATCAATGACCCAATTCTCAAAAGTCCTTTGGGAAAGGAAATAAACCACTTTTGATTTGTAATATAGATTTGGAGTGACCAAACCAAAAGTCAACAACAATATGACTAATTTTCATATGAGGATGAGCAATTCAAAGCTAGAAGTGATTTTGTGTCCATGGATGACTATAAATGATCACAAAGTGCGCCAGGTTTTGCAACAGCGCAGTTGTGGAATAAGTTGTGCATTCTATCCCTCTGCAATGCACAAATTCAAATGGTTTCACACAATCACTAAGCATTGCACAATTGTTCAGGGGACAGTAGCTTATTTCATAAACTATGGTTAAAATAATAGCTTAGTGCAACATGCAAACCAGGTGAATGCTTACTGAATTCAACAGAACATATCTGTTTTTATAACCAAGGGCAGTATTTCCAAATGTATTTGAACAGGTCAGTATAAAAATGAAAAAAACATACCAAGTGCAGGCATCATCAGGTAGCCCAAAATGAGAGAGGAAATTACTCAAGGACACTGTTGACAGGGAAATTCTGGGAATTCTGGGTTTAGGAATTATGGAAGTTGAAATCCATTTATATTAAAGTTGCCATATTTGAAACACATTGCTATAGTATTTCCTATCTCACGAGGCAAAAATTACAATTGCAATTTGTAATATGCACAAATAATACTCTGAACAAGAAAAACACTTCTTAAAAAAAGCTTAGCAAACTCATTTTCTCTGTTTTATCCAGTTACCTGTCACAAATTTTCAGCTCCTAAGAAACCAGGTGATCAGATAATTTTTTCCAGCTCCTTTGAACACTATCTTAGCTTCCTTAGCTGTTATCTTCATAAGGGTCTCCTTATGAATAGACATAAGCAAAGATATGAGCAAAACTTTTCAATAGTTCTGCTTGGCTACCCTAATCAACAATCAATAGCGAGAGAGACAAAATAGCAGGCATTTTGGCAGACATCTAAGAATATATAGTTACACTTGAACAAGCTGTCTTTAAGGTTACATATTCAAAGTATGAATTTGGAAGCTAATTATTCATGGATGAATTTGTCTGGGCAGTGCAATTAAGGAGTCTGGTGTTTTTAAAATTATATGTGCTGAGGATTTTGTGCAATATCTGTACAATAAAATCGATCAGATTCGGGATGGTTTGGACTCTGACTGGGTAGATTCAGACGGAATGATGGAGGCGGGTCTTGAGGATGTTATCTGGGAGGAGTTTGATACTGTGGCTCCCGAGGACATGGACAGGATACTGGGGAGG
>JANHZT010009157.1:15032-31538 GCA_032468215.1 Stegonotus admiraltiensis | reverse complement strand
TATTGCTTAACACATTGTAAGCCGCCCTGAGTCTCCGGAGAAGGGCGGCATATAAATCAAAGCAAAAAAAAAAAGTTGTTAAGTGAATGCCACAGTGATTAATATTCTTCAATAGCCTTTTTTTCCCCAAAACCAGCAGTAAATGCTAGAAATTAGCAAAAATTAGCCAAAAATGATGGTCACGTTACTGCAGGATGCTGCAGATGGCCATAAATACAAGTTAGTTAACAAGCTCCCAAAATGCAATCAGTGACTGCAGGCAGTGAGCAGCCATCAGAAATCTGGAACCAGGGTTATATGTAGCTTTTGGGAGGTCCGTCATAACTTTTGAATGGTCATGAAGCAACCGGTCATTAAGCAAAGACTACCTGTAACATTCAAGGTCATAGTTACATTTGTTTCTATCCTTCATGTTTATTTTTTTCTAACACTCATTCATTCAAGCATTATTATATTATTATTACTATACTTACTGTGTTTCCCCGAAAATAAGACCTTGTCTTATATTTTTTTTGAACCTCGGAATAAGCACTTGGCCTTATTTTTTGGGGGGGAGTTCTTATTATTTTGGGGCATGTGGAGATGGGGCTCCTCTTGCCACCTTACCTGATTTCCAGCTCTGTGTTTAAATATTTTCGGAGAGGGCTTGTTTTGGGGGGCAGGCTTATTTTAGCGCATGCATTCAAAAGCCCGGCTTATTACCAGGGGATGTTTTTTTTTTCAGGGAAATAGGTTATTACATCATATTATATTAATTATAGATTACATTATATATTATCATGCCATCATATATCATATCATGATATCATATGATATTATATGGTTTGTTGGATAGTCAGCCAGATGTTCAGACTGGATTTGGCATTTTTAATCCACTTGTCAAGTCCTTCCCAAGGACTTGGCTTAGGCAGATGTTGTTCTCTGGTGGGGTTAAAGGTATTGTCGCAGGATGGAAACTGTTCCAATTGCCTTTTGCAATTGAGTAATGGTGAATTTATCAATGCCGATAGTGTTCAAGTGAGGCTCCAGCTGTTTTGGGTTTATATGATATTATCATTATTACAGTTAGATTCGCTACCTTTCTTCCAAGGCAGATAACAGATTCTATGAACATATCTCTTCATTTTGTAATCATAAGAAAACTTTGACTGGGAGACTATCTCAAAGTCACCCAGTGAGTTTTCATGGCTAAAAGTGAATTGATGGTATGAATAACATTGACCAGTCTTTCAATTACGTTTATAGAGAATTAGTTCATAAACTGAAAGCAAACACTTAAACTCCCACCCATACTAAACAATGACACTGTACTTTCTCAAATACTGGGTGAAAGGCCCATATTACACAGCCAAACACCCAACCTAGACAGATTGTCACAACCAACAAAAAAGAACAAGACAATAATGGCATGGGCCCAGGGTACCTGCAGGATCACCTCCTACCGGCCTCCCACCGCCCAATGCGCTCACATAGGACTGCCCTCCTCCAGGTGCCATCGGCCAGACAATGGTGGCTGGCAGCGCCCAGGATGAGGGCGTTCTCTGTGGTCGCACTGACCCTCTGGAATGGATTACCCACTGGGCTCCAGATGGCCCCTGACCTCCGCACTTTCCGCGGCGACCTGAAGACATGGCTTTTTCAGCAAATTTCCTGATCTGCCGCAAGTTTTAATTGCTTGGGGGTTTGAAATTGGATTATTTTAACACTATTTTATTGTCGTGTTGTTTTATCTTGTGAGCTGCCCCGAGTCCTATGGGAGAAGGGCAGCATATAAATACGATAAATAAATAAATAAATAAATAAATAAATAAATAAATAAATAAATAAATAAATAATCTTCCAAGAATGTAGGACTATGCCAAAAGCACACACACACACACACACACACACACACACACGCCTTAGCTTTCCTGCTATTGGCATAAACATTCAACAATAATGCAGTGATTAAGAGTGACCTCTTTTATCTATTTACTGCCTTAGGTTGGTAGTTAGAAGAAAATTATTCTGAGCTATTATTGTTCCCTCTGAGGTTTGGTGCCTGGATTTGTGTTATTAATAAGGACTAAAGCAATCAAAACAGAAAATGTGACCAAAGAAAAAAAAAATCCTGAAAAAATGCTAGGAAAGAGAATATCAGCAGGGAAATAAGTTACCGTGCTAGCTTTTGTGGCAAAAAGCAACTTCTTTGTTATCTCATAGCAACAGCACATATGGCTCATGTCTTTCACCATAAATATGAAGGGAAAATAACTGAGAACGATTGTTGTCTCCTAATTGCAATTTCCACCACCACCACCACTAAAATCAATGTAGCTCATCTCTCTTGATGTTCCAAAAGGTCCCTCAAGACTTGAGAATCGGACACCTGTTTAAATGGCGTCATTACTGAGGTGGATGTACTCTCTCTTTGCCTAGGGTTTCTTTGTTTTGAGATTTAATCTTTAATACTATTTTTTATATTTTTACAACTGCTATATATGGCTTGCTTTTACCTGATGGTTGTATGCCGCCTAGAGTCACTTTTTGTAAGAGGAGCATCCATATAAAATTGATTAATAAAGAAAAATAAACATGTTTATGTTTATGGTGTAGTATAGTAATAGCATTTAGACTTATATACCACTTTACAGTGCTTTCCAGCCCTCTCTAAGTGGTTTACAGAATCAACATACTTCCCCCAACAACCTGGGTCCTCATTTTACCAACTTTGGAAGGATGGAAGTCTGAGTCAACCTTGAGCCTGGTGAGATTCGAACTCACCAAACTTCTGGTAGCTGCAGAAGTAGCCTGCAGTACTGCATTCTAACCTCTAACCACAACTCATATGTGTATATGTGATTCAAAGTGCAGTCTGAAGTTGTTAAATAACAGATGGTGCTAAAAAGGAACTTTTGGGGGGAAACCATTTTTTCTGCTTTGCAGGACAGGATAATTTTGTGAGAGGTAGTTAAAAATAGGAGAGGTAGTTAAAAATAGGAGAAAACATGGAGCATTGTTTTTCCTAATGGAAAAGACTGGAAATCTTTTAAGCATTTTTTGCTGAAAATGGGAAAAAGTGAATTGATAATCTCTGCATTTGAATTTTGTAACATTAGTAAGGATTTTGTAATGTTAAAGAGAAAGTGGAGATAATGAGTTTGTAATCTCTGTAAAGAAGTCACTCCTTTAATTATCTTTGTTCCCCTTTTCTTTAACTGTATTGTTTCCTGCACAAATAACAAACCAAAAGAATGATTTGGATAATTTTGATATATTGTATTTACAAAGGAGACCAAAGTTTTGAAAGACTTAGTGAAAAGAGACAAAGAAAAGAATTTACGCTCTAAGATATTACTTGAAGTATTAAAAGATTGTTAGAAGTAAATGGAAGAAATATAAACTTGCTTTATTTGATCAATGTTATATAGATGTTGCATAACAATAATTAAAATTCTCCAATAATCTATCAATAGCAATAATCAAACAATTATTTAAGTAGAATAACACTCCCAGATTTATTTCCAGAGGCAATACAGTTTATACACTATATTTTTTCTGTTTCAGAAATCTCTGCAGTTTTTAGCACTATTCAGAATGGAAAATCTCTATAAAATGCCAGTTCCTGAGCACTTTTACCAGATTTAAGTGCCAGAATTAATTTAGATTGTTTCCAAGCAGTCAGAAACTGGCATCTGATATACCCATTTCACTTCTCGATATGGACTATAAACTATATATTAATTTGTTAGCTAATTATTTAAAAGTAACTATAAGTAAAATTATTCTTATAGACAATCTGATTTGATTCCAAATCAAAATGTATCTACTCCTATCAGAGAATTATTAAATACTATAAAAATCAATAAAATTAATTCATTTTCACTAGCCATATGTTAGATATACTAAAAGCCTTTGCCAGTACTACTATTAAAAATGAATCAGATGGAGAGGGAAGACACTACAGCTCTAGAAAGTCTTCCATAGCTTCCTTAGGGAAGCCTACCTTCTACTTTGAACAGTGTTGCCAAGGGTGAGTTGATGGTTCTTAATAAATAATAGACTCATCTCTTGATGACTGTGGGCTCAGTACAAAAAATTAGGTTTATTAGAAGGTACTAATCTCATTCAGTCTTCATAATGAATCTCATCTAACTTATGGATGAAACTGCGGATATAAAACAGGAAATTCATTTTACTATCTTTTCTCTGTTTGAATTCTGGTAAGCAGGCATAACACTCTGTTCCCTCAGAGGCTTAATTTATTTTTATAAACACCTCTGAAAACCATAGAAAGAAAGAACTGTCTATGAGACAAGGCTGAATCTCCCATCACTAAAGATGAAGCAAGCACATAAGCAGACAAAAATCAGGAATCTTGTCTAAAAGACCCCTTTGGGGAGGTAGTTAAAAAGAAACCAGATTGTTAAGGGAACAAAGAAAAGAAATACCACCTGGACCAGACAAAGGAAGTTGAGCCTGGCAATGTCCACATGTACACAAGTCCCATCAACAGCTACCATGCTTGTACATTAACAAAGCAAGAGTAACTGCTAGTTCGTGAATCAACAAAGCAAGGACTTTGGAGGATAAAAGGATCCTGAAGCTTACCCACTCTTTGACTCATCTTTGGATCCAGACTTGTCAGCTTCCATCCCTCTTGCTAGAATCTGCTGCTTGCTACTTATGTATAGATGAGTGTGTGTGGGCATGTGAGAAAAAGCAACCATTAAAATTTTGCTGTTATTTTAACTTCATTGGTCCCTATGAATTCCTAAGAACCTGTTATGTCTCAGTGTATGATTGAGAATGATTTCAGTGAATGACCATAACCTCAACATGGGAGTGCACGTAACACACATGCCAATGGAAAATATTGTCAGGGTTCCAATGACACCCCCAATGAAATAAAACTCCAAGGCAATAGATTCCTCAAAGTTCCACTTTATTAGAGATGTCATGTTGGCACATCTGGGAAAACCACATCTCTTTATTAGAGATGTCATGTTGGCACATCTGGGAAATCTGAAAGCTTCCAGGTTTTCCCCACCCAGCTGAAAGTTCCCAACCCTGCTTCACACCCACAAGTTCATCACATTGTCCAATGCATCCTTCAGGCTCAACTGGAAACAATCCCCAGTCACTCCCATCCAGGTGCAGGCAAATGTCCTTGACTCCCAGAACAAAGAATGTTGTTATGGCTATTCTTCCACCACTCCAACACTCCCAATTTCCCAGGCTAAAATATGTGGCAGTCAGGAACCTAAAAGAAAAAAATGGTTTCCAAAACTGACAATTATTTCATTAACTCACCAATCTTAACAGGAATGCCTCCTCAATCATTCTATGATATTTAAGTCTGTTTTTCTTCATCAAAATTACAGTGAATGGCATTTGAGTAAGACTGCCATAATAAATATCCCATTCTTGCCTACACAGTGCCTCTGCATATGAGAGAGAAGGGTTCTTTGTTTTAATTTACAAAACTCCTACAAGAATCTGAGAATCTTTAACCAAAGTGACCTCTTGTTCAAAACTAATAATGGTATTTTATTTTTTTTAACTCAGTCTAAGCCCTTTTAAGGGCCTTTCAAGTGTGCCTTCATGTGCAAAATATTTAAATCAGCAAATCTCACCTCAAATAAGGTAACAAGTTCTGAACACTACAAAAGGAGTTCAGAGAAAGCAGGTTCAGAAAGTAGCAGAGAAGAACATCAGAGGATTGGAAATGAAGTCCTGTGATGAGGTGCTGAAGGAGATTAAGCACTGAGGAAACAGTAATAGTAGTTTGATAGTGAAACCAATTATGCCGAGAGGTGATAGTTTTTCCTTCATTGGAGGTTAGGCAGCTAGTTATATGAGATGCTTTGCTTTGGACTTCTGCATTGATCAAGAGGTTGGGATCAATAGCTAAATGTCACCTTCCAACTCTGTGATTCCAAATTGTCTCATCACCATGAAAGGGTAAATAAAAACAAATACTAAAAATATAATATTAGGGTTAATATGCTCTATGCTGATCCAAAATTATTGGTGACTTTCTTGAAAAGTAAATTGAATTTGACGTCTTTCAGTATTTGGATTCAGACTTTAGGGGAAAACCATTCCAAAATCAGACATTCTGTTCAAAACCTGGCTTGCTTCCTTAAATGTTTCATTAGGTAAACCCTCTCAAGGTGGCATGGAAACCCATTTAATCACATAATATAATGGCAAGATTAATGATGCTAACATTAACAGTTAGAACGAGACTGCATAATATATATAATGCCCCAACAGACTCCAAATTCAATTATAGCCTAAGGTAAACAGGTGAATCTTCAGAGTCTCTTTGAAGATTTGTATTGATGGCAACCAGAGGACATCAATTGGCACGGTGTTCGACATGGGAAGTCTCTGCTGTGAAGTTCCCATCCTTATGCCTGCCAACCTAATTATCTTACAGGCAAGAAAACAATTTGAGCCTCTAATGCTGATTTTCCGAATGTGGGTGATGGGAGCCATTCAGGAAAGTTAGTCCTGCACTGTATAAAGGCAGATACAAACTTTAAAACATTGGTACAAAAACTGTACTGAAAACCTGTGTTCAAATGTCATAGTACAAATGCCATATGGTTTAAATGCCCAATTCCACCAGCATTCAAGTGGATGCATTTTATATAAATTAAATTTTCTGAACTTTTGAAAGGCAAGCCCATTTAAGCCCATTACAATTAATATAGTCTTGCTGTCATGTAAGAAGGATAACTGAAAATCCAGTTTTTGCAGATGGAAGCACTTATAAGCCACTGCTACAGTATATGAGCTTCCATATTAGCCATGCTAAAGAATAGGTCAAGTTAATAAGTGAAGAACTAAGGATTAGTGTGAGAAACATAAAATGTTTAAGATTCCAACTGCTATGCATCAGACCTAATCAGTGTTTGCTCCAGAATTCTGTATCATTTCGTTCAGGTCAAACTTGACTCCTGGTAATTTCATACACATACCCTCATAATTTTTGTGAGCAGTAAAATGAAATTGATTTGTCAATCTGTTCCTCCAGGATTTTTTTTTTAAACTTACAGTCTAGTCTACAATCCTGACATTACGTCATGGTCTCCCATCCAGATACAAACTAGATCTTCCCTTAATTTTCAAGATCAACCAAAGTCAGGTAGATGCTACCATTGTTGCAGTACTACACTTTCATGACAAATGAGAACAATCTGAAATGCAGTTTAAAATCCTCTGTCCTTGGTATTACAATAAAATGCCTTCTCCTCATGTCACTTTAGGCAAAACATTATAATCTTAGTCCATTCAACTAAAAATGTCTTACATCCTTTCTCATAATCAGCAGCTTGCAGCTGAGCAGACTTAAAAGGTTCTTTGCAGAACATTTTTAATCGCTGTTGACTAATGAATATCCATCCCTCATGAATCTAGCCCTAAAGCCAACAGCTGTTGCCTCAGAAATATTTCTTATGCAATCCATGTGACAGTTTTATTTATTGGTAAATAGAAAAGTAAGCCAGTGCTAAAATGTTAACTCTCATACAACAGAACCCTAAATAAATATAAATAAATGACTTCATGCTTACAACTATTCAAGACTGTTACTGAGGTGGATGTCTAAGCTACCATGGTAAAGAATAGAAACATAAAACATATTGTGGAAAGTTAGCACCCACCCCTCCTAGAAGAATGAAATATTTTAGGAAATATTTAAAAAGGCAAAATATTATATTTCCCCTAAAAGAGAAATAGAAATCTTAAGGGAGACAAACTCAGAGCTTCAGCTCCCTGCCCACAGCAGATACCGTATTTGGTGCCCATTGAGAA
Organism: Stegonotus admiraltiensis; assembly: GCA_032468215.1. Classification (NCBI taxonomy): domain Eukaryota; kingdom Metazoa; phylum Chordata; class Lepidosauria; order Squamata; family Colubridae; genus Stegonotus; species Stegonotus admiraltiensis. Next base: position 23,735 of record JANHZT010009157.1, on the reverse strand, counting down.
GGACTGGGCCAGCCTATCTACAAAACAAAAGACCTTCAGCTCCAGGAGATGGGATTAAGACATGACCTTCCAGGACATAATTCTAACAGTAGGGCTCACTGCATTACAAAATCATTGTACATTACATCACGCTCCAGGCTTCAACCAAACTTGATTCAGACAAACATGGCCCCATGGGAGTCTGACTACAGCCAATAGAATACATTTTTTGCACAAAAACAGGAAGCTCAAGGGCAAGGCCCAAGCAAGGGTATAAATAACCCTCACTCTCCACTCCATGTGGTCAACTGCACCAGGACCATGTGCTTGATGGTTCTGCTTCATTAAGCCATCTTTCCAATCAGCCTCCATGTTTCCAGTGTGTCTTTCTCCCCACTTGGAACTTAACCAGATGGACATTTCTTCCAACAATATTATTTGAGTGATCCTTTTTATTATATATAAAAAGACTTCATGCAAATTTACAGAATATAGAGATCCTTCCTGATGCTAATACAGCTCAGATATAGCCAGCCAACCATGGTGGGTGGCCTGAAAACTAATTTAGAAGTCCCCAAGGTTTGAGGTAGGGTGGCCTCTATGCTTGCCCTTATAGTTAGATGATTACACCTTTCTTAAGAACAATAGGGGAAGCTTTGCTGAGGAAGAGAAAAATAGCAACTACATTACAAGGTGGCTGTCACTGTAATTGTCCATAGTATCTCAAAACAGAGTAATACAATTTTGAGGAAATACTTACAATGGCAGTTAGCAGTTGCTAAAATCATTGGCATAAGTAATGGCAGGACTATGGTGCTTGTTCAACAAAGCTGATCGATAATGCATGATTGAGCTAAATTTTGATAGTCCAATTTACAGTTCATATCATAGTAGAGAAATAACAGTCTACTATGACCTTGGAGGTCTTCTAGTCCAGCCCACTGCTCAAGCAGGAGACCCTATACCATTTCAGATAATTCCAGTCTCTTCTTAAAAATCTCCAGTGATGAAGCACCCACAACTTCTGAAGGCAAGGTGTTCTATTTTGGTTAATTGTCCTCACCATTAGGAAATTTCTCTTTAATTCCAGGTTACCTTCTAATTTGATATACTGAAGAATTGATGTAGGGGCTATTAGGAGCTTTTCAATCTGGAAAACATAAACAGGAAAGGAATAATAGAAGTTAATAAAATGTAATGTAAATCTTTCTCATTCTGTGGCCATGCACATGCAAGATAAGGAGGCTATATATGGATCCCTCTATCTAATATAATTGTGGGCATTGTTCTTGTGAGTTTTCAACCTCCTCGCAATGAATATCCAGGCAACAAGATTTCGTTCACACTGAGATTTTTAATAGAATTCAACCTGACCTGAAAATAATTTTTTTTTAAATGTTCGTCACAGAAAACCTGGAACAGAGAGAATATCTAACAATATTACTAGGCAAGCAAAATGCAGAGATCCGTGACCTTAAAACTGTATGTGTAACACATTGGGATATAATACATAAAGTAGGACATTTTTTTCCTTTGTTTCCCATGAGTTTTCTATAAGTTGAATAAAAGCAAGAAATGTCAAACCAAAATGCTGTATGCATTCAAAATTAGCAAAATATTCAGTTAGGGCATCTTTTTAAAAAGCATGGGACAGTTTTTCGGAAGTTAAGACTATAAAAACCTATACTCAGAATGGTTTAATAGAATATTCGAGGTAGCATTCCATTGAAAAGGAGGCACTTGAGGGAAGAATAGGATCAGGATAGCAATTTACCTTTTGTTCAAGAACAGCCAAGCACACTGAAAGGGAAGAGTATGTATGCCACTTGATCTTATAAAGTTAGACGTTTCTAAAGCTGTCATACTGAGACTAATAAAGTGTTGTTCAGTCCTTCTTCTCCTCCTTCATCTTAAATAATTGATAACTGATAAAAATTAGCAGGAGACTTTCAACTTCCTTTTTTTAAAAAAAATTCTGAACCAGATCTATGCTTCATATTTTTCTAACCAAGTTGTGTAATTCCCTTAGTAGAAAAGAGCTTTCTGTAATATGTACTGAACTTAAGGTCTACGCCAGTATCTTGACAGGCAATACACTGATTCAGTCTGCTCAGTTTTGTTTCTAACTGTTATTCAAACACAAAAAGGAATATCTGATGCAATGGCATATTATACATCAAAAGCAGGCTTGGATTCAGGAGGGAGGAAGTTTGTTTAGCTCTGTGGAAGTCATCCCACCCCCAAAAGGCAATGCCCATGAATCATGGTACAGAAGAAGGAGACTTATGAAATAGTGCAATTATTCATTCCCATGACATTATTGATTCCTCTCTAAAAAGACACTTAGCAGGACAAATGAGTCATTGTTGCCCTCACAACCAGCTCTTAACATTTCTAAATCTCAAACAAATAGTACTAGATTTGTTAGTTATTTCAAAATCAATAGACACAGCTTCATAATAGCAGAAAATTAGTTTATCAATAGGAATTGACCAATGCATAACTCTAGGATCACCGTTATGCAGATAAAAATCAAATTAAAATCTTAAATAATGATACGTGGTGGGTTTGTTGTGGCATTTTACACAAAAGAGGAAGAGTAATTCTCTTTTAGCTGGGCAAACACATTTTTCTTTTGAGTAAAAAAGATCAAATTTCTGGCCAGCCACATAACTTGAACATTTTCAGTTAGAAAGAAAAATGATTCAATTACCCAGCCTATTTTTATTACTGTACATAAACTGCCAACATTTCTACTGGCAATAGTTAATATAAACTATCCATCTCCAATATCTCATGGTCCAAAGAAGGTAGATCCTGAGGCTGTGGGAGGGAAAAATCGCCAGCCAGCCAGCCAGCCAGCCAGCAAGCAGTATCAATCATTTGGGAAAGGATAAAATGTTGCAATCATTGTTCTCATTTGACCTCATTGTAAACTGAAAATCAATTGCATTTAAACCAACAAGGCATCACCCACAAGGTAAAAACATGGATAAAACCATCGTTCCATTGGAAGTGTTCAATAAGGTTGTTATTACAGCATCAGGAAACAAATGTAAGCTTGATATATTTGTAGCTAGACTACCACTTTCAGCTGAACATTAGGTTGACCCATATAGGTTTTCAGATATAATGGTTCAAATCAGTGGTGGGATTCAAGTAATTTAACAAACGGTTCTCTGCCCTAATGATTTATTCCAACAACCAGTTTGCCAAACTGCTCAGAAAGTTAACAACCAGTTCTCCCGAAGTGGTGTGAACTGGCTGAATCCCACCACTGGTCTTAATCCGATTGCATTCTCTGTTTCTTGATATGAATTTTTATCCAATTTCTTTGAATATCAAAATATGCCCGAATGCCTACTGAGAACAGAATAAGAACAAGTGAAAGAATATAGGATAAAGCGGGTTAAAATTTTTGATTACAATATGGAGGTTGAACAATAGAAAATATGCGGTTGAAAAGATTTAAATTTACATTATATATGTAACTTTTAAATAACGTTTATGAAACAAGGTGCCTTTAGCATATGACACTAGTGAAACTGTCTAAAATGCATAAAGCTATTTTAGATCTATGTTGGAAATGTGAAGAATAAGAATAATAAGAATAAGAAGAATAGGGTCCTTTTATCACACTTGGTGAATGTGTAAAAAAGCTAGAAAAAAATTGGGTTCAAATGCACATACCAATTCAGAAGTTTTAAAACGCTTCCCCTTAGGACCTCTTTGGTCCTTGCTGATGGACCAAAACTTGGAAAAAAGTTAAAGATTTTTGTTTTTGTATATGACAACAGAGGCAAGATTATTGTATGCACAAAGATAGACTTGGCAGTGAAGAATGGAATTGGTAATAGAACTTGTTGAGGTGGCCAAATTGACTTGTTTTACCAAGAAAAAGGCAATACCAATATTTACTGCTGACTGGAAAGTCCTTATGGACTTTTATTGGTAAAACAGGAAAAAAAATGAACTTATGGTTTTAATGATTAGTAAGGCTAGGTTAGACAAAGAAGAAAGTCAAAATCTAGCTTTTAAAAAGAAGTAATTAATAATTGTACTCATAAGTGCTTTAAAGAAGATTAGATCATTCCTTTGTATTTTTAAAATTTTCTTTTCTATTTTTTAAAACTTTTTTTCTTTCTTGCACTTTTAGCTCTTCCTTTGATTTCTTTCTGGTTTTTTCTTCTTCCTTACTCTGTATTAGTTTGTACTAATTTTTGCATTTTTTAAAAATACTTTAATTTGGCCTTCTATATACTGTATAATGCTTATTGAGGATACAGCTCTGTAAATTGCCTATATGTTTGAATACATCCATCCTTTTTTCTTACAGAGAAAGAGACAAAAATGCTTCCATTTAACACTTCAGGCACTTCAGAGAGCAAAGGAAATTAAACACTATAAGAGAAGTTTAGTTAATGGACAGAAAGTATCATTTTATGTTCACTTATTGTTATTGTAGGTCAGTGTTTCTTAAACTTGGCAACTTTAAGATGCATAGGCTTCAACTCCCAGAAGTCCCCATCCAGCTTCTGCCTAGGGAATTCTGGGAATGGACGTCCACACATCTTAAAGTTATCAAGTTTGAGAAACATGCATGGAGGTATATTTAATAAGCCAAATCTTTTCTCAAATTTCATTTTATGAAGATGTGTAGGCATAGTTCATTACACAAAATATACACTAAGAGACATGCAAACAGTCAAGTTAATATTAATAGAATAACAAAGACTATTCTCTGTGGAAAGTGTGGGAATCCTTTTTCCATATGATTGCCGTAACCTTCGATAGTTGACCTGCAATTTTACAGTTATTCTGGCAAAAGAAACCATATTGAGTGATCTGAGGTACATAGTAGCAAAAATCATAATTTTGTCCACATCAGAACCTAGAAGACTGGGTTTCAATAACTTAAGAATATTTTCTCATAAAAATAAAGTGAAAGAAATAATGAGGCAAATTTTCACATGGCAGTATACACAGAACATTTGCACCAGGAAATTGATCCTATCTTCCATTCATTATTTATTTGGCATAGCTTGGAAACAAACAAACAAACAAACAAACAAACAAACAAACAAACAAATGTCAGCTAGGTAACTTTAAGCCAGACACTCTCTCTCTCTCTCTCTCTCTGTGTCTCTGTCTCTCTCTCTCTGTCTGCCCCCCCTCTCCGTCCTCTCTCTGTCTTTCTCAACATTTTTTTAAAGTTATAAATTCAAGTTCTCACTGAAGATAAACTTAACTGTGGACCTTTCCCTATTTAAGCAAACATGCCCAGAATTTCTTTCTTCGGCCATGACCTATGAGGGTTCCTTTGAATCATCTACAACTAATACTAGAGGAAGTTGAAAGATATCCTCAACTGTCCCAGTGTTAAAATAGTGTTTACTCTCTAAGGAGGCAATAAACCATGGAGGCTTGTTTGGGGGATCTATAACATATATCATTTTCTGTTCTTCTAATGATCTATATGATTTGAACTGATTCTTTTAGGTGAACTGCCTGAAGTCAGTGGAATCAGGTAGAATATCTCTACATCTCTATCATTTACCTTTATTGGGGTTTAAAATTAGATCTATAAATTGCATCTATTTTGCATATGACATTTTAAACATACCCTTAGACACTCCAATTTTTGAGATCTAGTGGAGGGAAGAAAGAATTCGGTGGAATATAACAGAATTCAGAGATATTATAAATAATATTGATGATGATTATTCAGATTTTATTTATTTTTCAACCTTTACCTAAAAGTGCTTTAGACTGACATTATTCTAATTTGTTTTATGTAGTGATTTTACATGAACAGGAATTTCCAGTTATTAGAGGAAGTCATGTTATATACTGATGGTTGGAATAGAAATACTTACAAAATGTGATGGTTTTGTTTCTTCGTGACCATTTCACCAGAAAAGATATCAATTGTAGTTACAACTCATTTATTCATAAAGGTTACAACAGCTTGCAAAGCATTCAGAAATGATTTTGGTGGCAAAGTAGAAGTGCAACTACATAGAGAAACATCTCTACTTCAGAGAAATGTTTTCCTGCAATTCCTACCATGTTTGAATGCTCTTTTTGCTTACAGTAATTGGAATGTAGCTGTTGCAATATTTTGCATGTAAAAATAAATTGTACTACTTAAATTAATGTAAATAAAATCAATAAGACTTACTTCAGAGAAAATATGTTCACAGTGGGAGTATTAGTATGAAAGAGTCTGCTATATCTCTTTTGGAAATAAACTTGGGAATATGTATAAACAACATTTTTTGGCATCACCAATGAAGGTTTTTTTGGGATAAATTTATTCAGGAGTTAAGAACTGACAAAGTCATTTTTTTTCTATATTGGTTTATGAAAACGGAACCTGTGCTTGACTCAGAGAGTTGTAACCGATTAGGGTGGTCCATAAATCTCATAAATAAATAAAATGTTTAATTTGTTTTAGTTTCCAAACTGTCAAACTGAAAGTCCATGCTGTTTCTGAATAAAGATGGAAATATAATATAATACTGTAGCATGACACAACATAAAACATTGAATTACATTATGTAAAAATATGATCTAACTATTCTGTATTTTTAAACAAATTAAGTGATTAATATTCATTAAATGTACAATTACATAATGCACATCAATTTTATGAAAATCCTTTTCGTTGGTACTGAAAGTAAGAATTCCTGAGAGTTATACTGTAAGTCCTGGATGATTTGCTACCTTAGAGAAAACAACTTCTTCCTAATGACTCTGTTTGTAACTAATGCTCCTAAATACAGTATGGATTCAATTTGCAGTACAAGATTGTGAACTAATTTGTACTGCATATATTGATATGCACCACACACCACAAAGCCGAAAAGATTTGAGAGGGAAAATAGTTCTCATAATTATATACAGTTTGTCATCACATGCAGGAGTGCACAGTTTAGCCAGCATCGCAAATTATAAAGTGCAGTGAAGTGGTGAGCTACTAATTACATAGAAATTGTTATTTTCTGTCAAGGAGCATTCCTATTTGCCATAAAGGATGACCAAGGCAGTGAGAGAGGAAAATGTTGGATAACATAGGAAAGAGGGAGGAAAAAGGCTTAGATTTTGTCTCAAGGACCTTATCATAATTAAGACCTTTTTCTTTTGCCACAAATTTTTTAGAATAATAAGCTTACATGTATACCTAACAGATAATCGAAGACTACATTCAAATATAAAACATTCATCAATTCTGTTTAGACACTGAGCTTGTCAATCAAAAGATCAGCAGTTCAGATCCCTAGTACCGTATAATGGGGTGAGCTCCCATTACTTGTTCCAGCTTCTGGCAACCACCAGTTCGAAAGCACGTAAAAAGTGCAAGTAGAAAAATAGGGACCCCCTTTGGAGGGAAGGTAACAGCATTCAGTGCGCCTTTGGCATTTAGTCATGCCGGCCACATGACCACAGAGATATCTTCGGACAGTGCTGGCTCTTCGGCTTTGAAAAGGAGATGAGCACCGTCCCCTAGAGTCAGGAACGACTAGCACATATGTGCAATGGGAACCTTTACCTTTACCTTTATCTTTTGGAACTTGGGCTGAATCTACAGGGAGACTTTCAGTGGGCCAGGACTTGGTTTATAAGATTAATAAATATTATAGAGGAATCATTTATTTTGTTTTACCTACCTGATGGGCCCAAATGATCAAACATTGAGTTTCATGTCCTCATTTGCCTCATGTATGAATATGTTCCTGTCTTCCCATTTTAGACTCTGAGACTGTGTTTGGCTTCAGATTTTATAAACCTTCAGATTTTTTCAGTTAGGGGTGTTCAGATTGGATGGAGCACATGGTCAAGATAGTAAAGCAACAATGCCATTGAAGACCATCTATTTGTCCATGCATGCAACATGATTGCATGGACAAAGGGTGGAACTTGATCATCCAATTCAAATCGCCATCTTGGCTTTTGCTCTGTCTGGATATATCACTATTATCACTTAGTACAGCCTTTCTTTTTATAATAAAAAACCCAGCTGAGATCATTTAACATTAACATCATGAGTCCAGTGCCCTCTTCCATGTAGGACCCTAAATGAAAGCTTCTTAACCTGTGCATGAACATATCCAAAGAGAAACCCATTGCCTCTCTGGGAAGTGGTTCTTCCCTTGAACTACCCTACTGATTGACAAGGGTTTTTTTTAAATATTCAGCCCATCTTCCTGATCTATCTACTGCATAATTTCATTCTGACAACATGAACAACACCTGTAGCAGGAAGACTAGAAATGCAGGAAGCAATGGCAAAAAGAAAATTGGGGATAAATCCATATACAATAATCTAGTCTATTTTCTCCTGTTAGTCTTCTATTTTGTCAGTGGGTTTTTTTCTTTATTTTTTTGTTTTTTAAGAAGAATGAGGAACAAAGGATTCCCTTCTTACTTCTTTTGAAATTGGGGGGGGGGGAAGTAGTTCTACTTATTCCCCAATGTTTTACTTCTTACCTGCTAATCAAAACAAGATGATGTTCTGTGCAGCTCCTCTGATTTTTATTGCCAGTCCTTTATCCTTTTGTCCTACCAAATATATATGTGTGTGTTTGAAGAACACAAGAACTCAGTCAGAAAAGAGGAACCAACTTCTTCCCTAGTCCAGCACCTTAAAGCCATAGGACATGATATTGACTTTAAAAATACCAGAACTATCGCCAAAACTGAACACTTTAACAACAGAATAAT
>JANHZT010009156.1:359339-378542 GCA_032468215.1 Stegonotus admiraltiensis | reverse complement strand
CCCTATATTTTAACAGGAAAAGTAGGGGGTCGTCTTATACGCCCAGTCGTCTTATACGCCGGAAAATACGGTATTTAAAAATAAAAATCCAATAAAACTATTAAAAAAACCACTGAGCCAATGTGCATCACATTGATGGTCAGGTTTCCCTAGAGGAGAATCCTTAAATCAGGAGAATCCTTAAATCATCTCACCCAAAGTACCCCAAGTATCTTTCATATATTATTAGCAGGAGAATTTGTACTACCGGCTCGACTGTCCACCCGCTTTACACATAAGGAGTAGATCAGAAAGGAAGAGGAAAAACATTAAATCAAACACGTTTTGTCATGATCTGCTATACCAAAACCAAATGAAACACTATGACTGAATTGGTGTTGACTAGATGATATTTTGAGAGGGCTGATTTCTCACTAGAGGCAATGTTTCTTTTCTTCACATTTTTCATGTCTCTATCCTGGGTTGATTTTAATATCCACATCCTAGTTTATGCATTTTGGGGGGTGAAAGAATTCCAGAGAAAGAAGAAGGAGAAATCCAGATTGAATGAAGAGAGACATATGAATGCAGAACAAAAGCTTCACCTGATGAATTGCTACCTGGCATGCACTACCCAATCATCCGGGGTCAGCATGAATCAGCCAGTGTAACATTTGTTAGCCCCAATGCCAGTTCCTGTCCTGTTTCTCTCACTGATGAATGCTGCTGTGCTCATTAGAGTGTGTGCTTCTCATAGGCAAGCTTTTTTTTGCCCTTCAGTTTTGCTGATGGCTTCTTTCATTCAGTAGAGAAAACATTTACCATCAAAGAATAGCATGGATCTGGCTTTAGACTTCAGCCTGGGCTTCCCTAGTTTGGTTGGTTTGCCTCTTTCCTAATACCAATAATACTATCTGGACATCTCCAAGATAAATAATATGACACATGAAAATTTAACTCTTGGAATTTTAAATTATTTTTATATTTGTAATTGTTTTTATATGTATATAATTTTTAATATATATATTTATGAGTGGTGCGATGGCCTAGATGTGAAAATGCTTGTCTCCCACTTGGAAGGTTGAGAGTTCAATTCTAGGCAGTGACAGATGTTTCTTTATCAGGGTGTAAAGAGAAAATACATATTGCAAACTCTGTTTAGGAAGGACATCCATAAATGCTCAGCTCCATTCAGTTGCCCCGAATCCACCTTAAATCAAGGGATTATAGGTTCATAAAAATGTTTTTTATTTTTATTTTTACTGCATTGTAAACCACCCAGAGTGCTTTGGGTAGTGAGGTGGGAGTCATATAAATTTAATAATAAATTTAGACATGGGGCAGACATAGTCCTGGAGAGAAGGGCGGCAGCCCAGGCCTTGTTAGTATAACTAGCTACTTTTTACACAGGAGACCTGAAATTACCACATTGCTGAACAAGCAGGTTTCCTTCTTCAGCCACAAGGGCTGAGAAATGCTTGAAACAGACAAATATTTGAAAGCTGGACAATAGTCACCTCAGGTTCCCTCCATATTTTCCAGTTAACAGCAGGAAAATAATGGGGGTGCCACATCTGAACAAAAAGATACATGTCAGTGTACTGTTCTAGAATATGAATAATGAAAAATAGGCTGCCTTCTTCCCAAGATAAAATACTCCATTCTGCTCTTCTCTGCCTTGGTGGAAGCTTGAAGAAAAGATGTTGATGTCAAAAACAGTGAAAGAGAGATGTGGCAGGACTGAAAGGAACCGAGAAAATAAAGCACTAATGAAGAAGGCAAAGACTGGGAGAGGAATAAGTGTGTGACCAGAAGAGGAAAGTTGCCCCCACCTCCTACCGCTCCCAAAACACACCTTTGGTCTTATTCAGAATCGGCCATGTCTATGAGAATGGATGACAGATTTTATAGACTTTGAGGCAGTGGTAGGCTGCAACTGGTTTAACAACTGGTTTGGTGAGCGCGTGCTTTGCACTACACTTGCGCGCAGTATTAAAAATACAGCAATTTGAAGCTCAGCTGCTTACCTTCTCAGGCAGCCCTGTTAAGTAGAACAGCGGAGGCATGGAAATCAGCTGTGTCGTGCGAATCAGCTGAGCCAGAAAGAAGGAAATATAGGACAGGATAGGCAGGGGGGCAGGTGGGCAGGGCCAGCTGATCGTCAGAACAACCAGTTTGCCAAAACCAGTCCGAACCAGTAGCAGCCCACCACTGCTTTTAGGCTGTGGGGGACAGGTAGCATGGGCTTAAGGAAGAAAATATTATTTTTATACTGGCAACCTAATGGTGAATATTATTTTTATACTGGAAACCTAATGTTGATTTCAGCTGTTTCACTCATGGGCTGGGGTTAGAATAAGGAAAGAATAAGGGAACAAGAAAAATTGGTCATCAGGGTGTGGTTGTGTCCTGATTAAGGGTATATGGTGATAAAGGCCAGAGAAACCCCTGCTAAGTTTTAAAAAATTGGCAAACAACTTATAGACTTTACACCTAAAAGCTCACGTACTCTGTGCCATCTCATCTTGTTCCTTGTCAGGTGGGTTCCAGCATTCAGGAGATGCACGGCCTGGTCCCAGTTGGTAATTTCTGAGCACATGCTGGAGCTGGGCTGGTGTTAGTGCTGGATAATCATTTCTTAGGCGGGACCAGGATGCCTGGATATCGGTAGAATACAACATATTTTTTAAAAATTGCAGTGGCCCTAAAGATGGTCCTCCAAATCTGACTCATTCTCAGTGGAATGTTTACTTGTATCTAACTCCCCTAACGCAGCTTCATTGTTTCGGAGGAAGAGGGTAGAATTATCACCTCAAAAACAACTGGAGAGGGGGAAGGCACATTTCCTTTATCATTGGATACTAAATGTTGCGGGAGCACTATTTTTTAAAAACATGGATTTTGATCAAAAAGGTTTAACCAACTAAAGTTACTGATTACACGACATTAAAAACAAAGGGATCAATTTACTTGGTCTCCTAGTGTAAGCCATACACACAGAGGGATAGTATTACTAAACAATGGATTCGGAAAAATAAGTGACACCTATTTTAGTATTCATTACTTATTAATCAGGACATCCTGCCCTGCTAGATGCAGGAAGAGAACAAACCCACACACCTCTCATTTCTGAAATTATTACTGTGACATTTTTTTTGGATTTGTATTTCAATATATAGAAATACATAGTGAAGAAAATGGAGATTCTAAGGATGGACTTGGGCAGAACTGCTGTATTGGCATATAATGTTGGGGGGGGACTTTTGTAATATTCTCTGTGTATTTTCTTTAAAGGCATCACATCTTACATAAAAGACTACCAGGATCTGATAGTAAGTAGTCCCTTTACAGATGGTTCCGACTTATGATCACAATTTGGGCTGGAACTTCTGTTGCTAAGTAGGATGACTTAAGTGAATCAGGCCTGACTTTATGATCCTTTTTGCTGCAGTTGTTAAGTGAATCATATGGTTGTTAAGCTTATCTGACTATACACATTGCAGGCTTGGAAAGGGGTCATCACATGATCCTGGGACACTTCAACATAAATAAATGCCCGTTGCCAATCACCCGACTATTGTCAGAGGAATGCTGCAATGATTGTAAGTGTGAGGATCAGTTTTAAATCACTTTTTTCACTACTCTTGTAATTTTGAATGGTCTCTAAACAAATGGCCATAAGTCAGGAACCACAGGTAGTGATCTGACCCCACATCAGAGGTGGCCCTGAATGTGAACAAAGGCCTGAGCTGCTGCCCCTCAAGACCATTTGGGGAGAGGAGGGGGATGTGAACCAGCTCCCTCACCTGAAGCAAGCTGCTTTTGGGCACGCACAACAGGTTGGCTGTGTTGCTAAGCTTCCGGAAGAATTCTGTGGCGATGTCCCCAAGGCCAATTCCTTGCAGCCAGTCCAGGACGAGGTCCAGGTTGGTTCGGATCTGCACCGCCTTGGCCCACTGGAAGAGAGACTGGGAGCCACCTGGAAATGGGTGGTAGGCAGGAGGCAAGGAGGAAGAGTTGGTAAGCCTGGCTGATATCTCTGAACCCTGGCTTTCCTGCCAAGTAGCTGAGCCCCAGCATAACCCACCCCCACCACGTCTGGAGGAGGGAACCGCCCCTGGCAGTCAGGCTTGTTTCCTGCTGTGTCCGAGGGCAGCCCTGAACTTTGGGACAGGCAGGAAATAGCTGGCTTCCACCAGAGACCAGAAGAAAAAATAGGAGGAAACAGCAGCTGCTGGGGCAAGGGGGGATGGGGGAAGCTGAGTAGCAGGGAGAGGCGGAATGGGATTATTTCTTTTCACTGCTCAGGAGCAAAAACAGAATTTGGGGAGTTCAGGCTTTCTCACATCTCCCTGATAGAAAGAAGGGGGTTCTTGTTTCGCCTGGTCTCAATTTAAGCAAATCCTCAACTGGCTAAAATACTGACTCAAAATCCAAATTTTCTTTTCTTTTCTTTTCTTTTCTTTCCTTCCTCTCTCTCTCTCTCCCTCTCCTTTCCTTCTTCCTCTCCTCTCCTCTCCTCTCGTCCACATCAGCAAGTTTTTAAAACGCACCTCAAAGCCTGTTCCTGAAGTCATTTGACATGCTGTACTTCACAGTTCAATTGAAGGTCTGGTAGCTGCAGAACATGGTAAGACTGACTAATGCAAATTTGAAACCTGGCACACACAACTCATCTGGTTAGTTTATAATGCCGTGGGAATGCAGCTACACGGAAGATATACTTAGTTTTAGGGCAGATCATGGTCCATTCCTCCACAGAACTCTCAAGCTCCTAATTCTTATAATTTTCTAGTTTCTTACACTCTTACTTAATTCTTTTCCTTCCAACACTCAAAGCCCAGGGAAACACTTTCTGTAAATTCCCTGCTGTTCTTCTATATCATTGTCCTAACCAAAAAAATCTTCTTGTTCTAGTCTTTCCTTCCTCTTGCTCCACCATTTTCAACCATCCAAAAATTTCTGATAATTCAAGTGGCATCATCCTTTGCTACCCTGTATGTCTTCAACTGTTCACAAGCATAAAAGATGCGACCTATTTTGGTGTTCAAATATTGCCCTTTTTACGCAAAGCCTTAGGATATTTTTGGTTTCTATATTCAATATCAAAAGCTTTTGTATGAATAAACCAATCACCTTCCACTATCTTTGCTGATTTCTCTCTCCCATCCAGAAAGTTAAATTACAATTAGTTTGAATCAGAGTAGAAAAAACAGTTTTTTTAGGAGGGAGATGCAGCTAGGTGCACCTATTTGACTTCAAATCTGAAGTACTGTGTAGCCCTATGTTATGGAAGTAAACCTATCTAGTTTTCTTCCACAAAATACTTAGTCTTCCCTCCACCCCTAATCACCCACCTCCAATTCTTTCAAATTTGTGTCCCCTTCCCCCTCCCACCCTCCGGAAATGTCTGCATGCTGTTCCTGGCCCACCTCTTTCCATGATGGTATTGAAGAGTGAAGCATTGGAGAAGAAGAAGAGGTACCCAAACGTCTGGGAAACAAGGTCAGGGTGCAAGTCACAGTCACGGGTAAGTTCAAGGGTTGCCTGGTAGATGGCCAGGGTCCCTCGGATTCCCTCCGGCATGCTGCTCAGCTCAGGCACATGCGACAGGTCAGTGGTGGCTGTGAAGGGGTTACTGTCTAGCAAGACAGGAAGGGCCGAGTATAGAGTCTGCCGGACAAGGAAAGAATTAGACACTGAGACTACTGGAAAAAGGGAAGGATCAGAAGGTCAGGCTTGTTCCTTGGAACGTGCATGCTCACCTTAGTGAGGTAGTACACAGATTGCTGGAATGTGGACATGATGACTTCATCTAAGACAGCCATGGCTTCATCACAGGTCTCTAGGTCACTGGAGAGCAATGCATTGTGTGAAACTCCTGCAGTGGGTTTGAGAACATTGTATAATATTACAGATAGATAGTAGTTCTACCGAGAGTTGTTCTGCAATGGAAACTAGGAACGTAAGGAACATTTTCAAATTGCTCTACAAGGTACAATATTCAATGGATATCAAGCTGTATCAGTTTGGCAGGATGTCCTTAGAATTCTGGGTTATTTATGCAGAAGCTATGATTCCCCTTGTTGAGCGAACGTTGCATTTTCTAGAGGAAATGGTAGTAAACTCAGCCCCCTTTCTGTGACCTCACAATTATAATGAGTCAATAATATGAGTCTTGGAGAAATCAGGAAGTCCTATTTCCTTGACCCATCTATTCTGGGTTGAATCTTTGAAAAATAGTTGGCCTGTCCCTGTCCTTCAATCCTCTCTTGATTACTAGAAAAAAAGAAGATTCTTGGCTTACCTTCCAAATCCAGATCTTTCTCAATGTCTAGGACTCTTTTTTGCACTAAGTTTAGTAGTTCCATCGAATTAGCCATCCAAAGCATGAGGGGGCGCAGGTCAGCTGCCACTTCCTCGATGCTGAGGTTTCCTGCTTCTCCTTTATCTTGCTGGCTGCAAGGAACACCAGAGTGACAGAGATTAGTGTCAAGGGGTGGGGGAGGTTGAAGAAGTTCTCACCTGCCAACAAGAGGCAGCTGACTTTTGGCTGGGATATTAAAACAACAACTGGACTGGATATGTTGCATTCAAGCCATTCTACACATTTTCAGAGTTCACGCCAAGTTCAGCCTTTCTTGATGATTGTGAACTTTGTTTCCAGAGGACAGAGGTGTGTGGTTTCCACTTGTGCATTTGCAATTTGCCTTTCACACTGTTCATATTGCTACCACACATATACCACACAGTAAGGCCATTTTGCTGCATTCTTTGAGAAGTTCTGGATATTTTGTATTGCTTATCTGGACAACACATGTTCAGCACAGCCAAGCTGCAATTGTTCTTCTGAAATTGTTTGTCACACGGGTGACCTTAGGTATGCTGTGATTTTATAGCTTCGTTCAGTAATATTGTGTATCAAAAAAGTTCCATTCTTCTCTAATTCCTGTAATTTCCCCCCTCCAGTGCTGAAGCAGATAGATAAGCAGTTTTGTTTTCTTTAGGGGAAAAATCACACATAACTAGTGATCTCTACAAAGCCTGCTGTCTCTTGGTATTTATTATGCACGACCTGAAAATGCTGTTGATTTGAAAATGGATTATGGTTTAAGTGAAGGTTGTGTGAAAGTTGCCTAAGATAAATGGGAAGAACTAATCTTTACAGGTAGGGGAGGAGCTAAACAGTAAAAGGATGGGAGGAACTACTGTAATTCAGGGGTATCTAACTCTAGCAACTTTAAGACGTGAACTCCAACTCCTCAGCCAGCAGTTGAGTCACCTCCATGTATCTAGATGTCTGAAGATGGAGCAAGATAAACTGCATCACAGCATCCCAGAAGGCTGAGCAAGTAAACTGAACTTGACCAGTTCAACAGAGCTAGAAAAATGTCTAGATCAGTGTTCCTCAACCTTGGCAACTTTAAGATGTGTGGACTTCAACTCCCAGAATTCTCCAGCCAGTCACACAGTTCAAGTCCACATGTCTTAAAGTTACCATGGTCGAGGAACATTGACTCCAGAAGATCAACACATCTGCTAAATGAGCTTTTGTTGTCCTGTATCCTTCACAAGGATAGGAATTCTGGGAGATATTATCTCAATAAATCTGGAGGGAAGGCTAACATTAGTGAACTGAAAGTGGTTATTATGCTCTTGGGCCATAAAGATATCTTCAAGCACAAACCTGTGGAGGTGTTTAAGGTCATTATTTTGAAATGAGAACATTTCTCAATAGCTTGGAGCTGTGCCTAAGCCATTTCGGCCATCTCAGGCTAAGAGTAAGATCTTTCTAATATTCCACAAATAGACCTTGACTGGACTAGCAGATGAACCTTTCTCTCCAGGAATGATAGAGCAGCATTTTTCACTGCTCTCAAGGGGTACGAACAAGTTTAAGCTGCCAGGAATGCAAAGCTCTGCTCCGCAATAAAAGGAAATGACTAGAGACTTCTCTGTTGTATCTCACAAATCACTCTTCTGTATCACAAGTCACTCAAAACAGGCTACAGTACTGACTAAGCCTAATATTATGACTTGCCTTGGAAAACATAGTCTTCTAAAGATCATTAATTTACTTACTTTTCTGGTTGTCGATCTCTGATTTCTTTGATCTTGCCCTAGGAAGAAGAATGACGAGAATGAAATTATTTAGGGAGGGCTACATTCTTGGTCTCAAACCCGTCCCATACCTGATAGCCAGAAAGGCTTCTACAGTTACTGGAGGATCAATGGGGGGAAAAGTATTTATTACATTTACTTCACCTAAAGAAATCTGATATGGAGGTCAGTTACGGAGATTTTCCCCTATAGGTTCCCTATAGGTTCTGCACCTATAGGTTTTTTCTATAGGTTCTGCTCAACTATGGACATAAAGATTTTATTTTACATTCACATGATTTTGTTTTTCTTCTGATTATTTTTAGAAATTTTAGAAAGCAAGAAAGGAAGAAGAACATAATGTTTTACTTTTTATGTGGAGCCTGGAGAAGCAGCATCTTGCAATTACTTCTTAAAAACCAGTTATCTTACAGTACTCCTTTCTTGTATTTCCTTTTTTTAAGGAAACTAGTCATGCTGTCTTCAATTCCATTACAGAATGTCATAGCCATATAACAATGGATATAACATGACACAGATTATGCGGATTTGAATTAATGAGATTCAGAATGGAGAAAAAGAAAGTAGGGTTGTACTTCTGAGACACGACAATATTTGCAGCTCAGGGTTGAAATGAGGGTTCTTGGTGTTCTCTAAGCTTGGCTGTTTTCTTGCAGATGTTTTGTTACCAAAGTAGGTAACGTCATCAATACTAGTAGGGAAGGGGTTTGCTCTGAAAGATAGTCCTCAAGTTACGACCATAATGATGGCTTTACACCTTTTTTTGCCATGGTTTTTAAGTGAATCACCACAGTCATTAAGCAAACCATCAGTCATTAAGCAAATACTGCAGTTGTTAAGCAAACCAATGGGTAACTGTGGGTGCAAGAACCGTAAATGACAATTTTTGGCAAAATCATTGTAAAATGTGGTTACATGCTCATGGGACACTGCGAATGGTCATAAGTACAGCTGTTTCCAGGTGCCCAAAGGTCGTGTGACTGTAGAGGTGACCCAAATCTCATAACTTTGAATCCAGGACATAAGTCCTATTTTTCTGGTTGGTCATAACTTCCAACAATCGCTAAGCAGCTGCTCATAAGTGGAGAACCAGCTGCTATTAAATAAATGTAAAGGGCAGATTTCCAAAATAAAGGACTATCTTTCTTAATCAAGGACATCACAGGGCCCAAGCAAAGAAGTAGAAAATCCTTTACCCAAACAGCTTCCTTCACCAACTGAGCGATCCTGGCTATCAACCTGGGCAGATGGCCTGGCTCCAGCTCCCGAGCAGCGTGCTCCAGGCAGAGCCCAAAGAGGAAGGCGGGCCCCAGCCTGCAAGTGGATGTTTCCTGCAGCCGCACAATTTCAGCCAAAAGGGTCTCCTGCTCTTGGGGGCGGTATCGGAGCTGAGGTTCTCGGCTCTTGAGATAGGCCCGGAATGCCTCCTGCCGCTCCTGCAGGGACCTACCACACGCCTGGCAAGCCAAGGCCCCCACCAGCCCTGGAGACACCCAGGCTTTGGGCAGCCAAGCTGGAGGAGCAGTGGCAGCTCTTGGATCTTTGTACATGAAGAGGAAGTACTGCCCCATGCCCAGCAAGTCTCCAGGAGCCAACTCCACCTGGCGATGGAGCGGGGCACCATTGTGGGTGATAGACGCTCCCCGGAAAGGCCGCACCATGGCTGAACTCCGGGGCAGGCTGGGATCTGCGGGGGGCACTGAGGATACCACACAGCAGTGCCGTGGCAAGATGTCGGGGGCATTTAGGAAGGTGTCCACAAAACTCGATTGGTCTGGAGCTGGGCGACGCTCGGGGCGTCCAAAGATGTGGCGGCGACGTGTCATCACATGGATCACAAACTCCTGCAGAAAGGGAGGAATGGAGCAGAGCAGTGTGAGAAACTGGGAAGGTGCAGTTTAAGTGAGAAGAGGCCACCCGATTTAGATGTGAAAAGGAAATGGTTCCATTTAATTAATTCCCTGCAGGCCCAAGTGGAAATGTACAGTTTTCAAGGTTACATTTTCCTCCCTACTAGCATGAAAGATCCTTCTGAAATCTGTGTAGTTTTTACTTGGGTTGGCCAGCCTGTGCCCAAAAGAAGACTCAAGATTTTTTGCCTGTGATAATGAGGTGCTTTGAGTGTGCACTTAAATTGAGCACTAGAAGCCATACACTATTGGTTGAGTTTGCATGGCCCCTAGGCTAAGCAGTTATGCGCTGAGTAGTGGTTTGTGGTTCAGCATGTTGCCTTACTATGTTTTTTGAATCCCAAGGTTTTTATACTGTTGAAGAAGGAAATCCCACAGGTTTTCTCTCTTTAGGAAGGTAAAAAGTTTTGTAAAAAGTAGTTTGATAATTGACTATGTTTTCATGGTATTAAAGTCAGTTCTTTAAGGCTGACTTCCTCAATTTGCTTGTTAAGAAGACAGGAGTGGGGTGGGGTGGGCACAAGGGGATGAAGAAGACTTTCCCCAAGACTTCAGCTATAGTTTGTTCTCCGTTCCATTTAAACAATCTGGCCCCCTGAACCTGGGTTATGCCATATCTATACATGGCAGCTTGAAATGATTAAATTCTGAACTGTCTAGTTTCAAGGGAAGGCATGACTAGACCAGATGGAAGCTTGGCTGAAACACTGCACTTGAGTGTTTGTGAGTGTATCTGTGTGTATGAATTTTCTTTCTCGATGGCATTGGACCAGGTACTTCTCAGTCCCTTTAATTCTATTATGTGTAAATGTGCATGTTAACAAAGACGTCAGGTGCAGTGACTAGGCAGGAATTACTAGTCCTTCTTTTCCATAGCTGGCGTTTTCTGGATAAATTACATTTAAAATCTCATAATCCCAATCAGCATGTCTGAAAAGGATAAGAGCTGAAGTTCAGCATTTCAAGAGGTCATCCATTTGATAAAAACTGTCCTAGTCTTTCCTCTCTTGAGAATGCTATGAAAAGCTTAACGAGTCCATCAGCAAAAAGTGGATTTACCTGCTTTTCCCAAAAGTGCTTTTTCAAGAGGCAATTGGACTTTCTTGTTTTTCTTTGAAGACGTTTCGCTTCTCATCCAAGAAGCTTCTTCAGCTCAGGCCGGATGGTGGGGCTGAATTTTTCAGTCAGGGCTGAAGAAGCTTCTTGGATGAGAAGCAAAATGTTTTCAAAGAAAAACAAGGAAGTCCAATTGCCTCTTGAAAAAGCACCTTTGGGACAACCATGACCTGGATGACTGAGCATCTCCATAGACATTTACCTGCTTTTCGTTGTAGCCCAGTAACTGCAGGAAATAGGGGTGTTCAGTTGGGGGCTGTATGAGGCATTGAGTAAGCTGCTCAAGGCTGGCCACATCCGTGGCTTCCTCTTCAGAGGCTGAAGGAGCTGGGTTGCCCTCAGCCTCTTGGGCTGCTTTGAGCCGTGATTCCTCTGCTGGACCCCCTTCCACTGGTTCACCTACTGCCATGCTGAGCACTCCTTTGCGGTCCTTGCGGCGCTTAGTGCTGAGATTCATCTCGCTGATGCTGCGCCGGAGTGAGAGATTGTCTGCTCTCTCTTTGGGGCCCACGTGGCCCCCTGAGGCAGCCCGGGAGCGTCGGGATTGTTGCCGCCGTGACTGAGAGTTAATACCTACGAGAATCAGAGGGAGAAAGGACTAAAAGCAGGAGAAGAGGTGCAGGAGTTTCATGCTAAAAACTCCCCAATCACTTATGACAATAAAAGTTAGTCATGCAAAATTCAGAAAAGCTGCTTTTGTAAAGACTTCATTACTTTGTATTATTATTTTTTGGGGTACCTAGAAATGTTGGTATGGCTAAAGCCAAGCAAGGAAAGGAATAAGAGGAACACGTCACTGCGTTAGGCACCTGTTCCCTTTGCACCAGTACGCGGGTAGTCCTCAACTTAACAACCATTTGTTTAGTGACTGTCAAAGTTACAGCTGTATTGAAAAAAGTAACTTATGACTGGTTCTCACACTTAAAACCATCACAGCATCTCCATGGTGACATCAAAATATGGTCACTTGGCAACTGGCATGTATTTATGATGGTCACAGTGTCCTGAGGTCATGTGATTATCATTTGCGACCTCCCCAGCCAGCTCCCAGCTACGCTTCCGTGCCCCTCTTCTGCACATGTGCAGAGCCTTCTGCACATGCACAGAGGGTCAAAAACAGGACATAATGATGTCCCAGCGGGTGGGCAGAGCCTCCTGCGGCCAGTGCTACCAGTTTGCACAAGCCGGATAGATCTGGCCGGATTTCACCTCTGTTCTGATCCCAATTGTAGTCATAAGTTGCATACTGAATAGGAGAACCTATTTTCCATTCACATAGTTTCCATACTGCTATCCCCCCACTAATTTTTTGTTTAGATCAGTCTTTCTCAAACTTGGCAACTTTAAGAAGTATGGGCTTCAACTCCCAAAATTCCCCGGGCAACATACTGACTGAGGAATTCTGGGAGTTGAAGTCCACCCATCTTAACATTCCCAAGGTTGAAAAACACCGGTGTAGATACGGTAAATGAAGCAATGGAAGGGAGCTTTGCTCCATTTGCCTGTGAGGAATGAGGGAGAAGAGAGAACACATTAGCCTTGGACTCTGTATTTTGGACAGAGAGCTATAATGCTGGGGCTAAGTAGTCACAGTAGTCTTCGACTTAAAACCAATCATTTAGTTACAATGGCACTGAAAAAAAGTGACATGACCAGTGTTCACATTTACAACTGTTGCAGCATTCTGATGGTCACCTGATCAAACCTGCTTGGCAACTGGCATGTATTTATTTATTTATTTAGAAGATTTATTTGCCACCCATCTCATATCCAGCGAGTCTGGGTGGCTTACAGCATTTATGATAGTTGCACTGTCCTGGGACCATATGACCTTCCCAGCCAACTTCCAATTGGCAAAATCAATTAGGGGAAGTCAGATTTGCTTAATGACCACATGATTCACTTAACAACAGTAGTGATTTGCTTAACAATTGTGGCAAAAAAGGTTGTAAAATAGGGCACATCTCACTTAGCAACTGGCTTGCTTAACAACAGAAATTTTGGGTTCAGTTGTGGTTATAAGTTGAAGACTATCTGTACATTGAATTCAGAGCTGTTGTGCCAATGTTTTAGAAGAACGGAGATTGGATGAATGAAGCCAAGGACTACTAGAAAACATTACATCCTATAAGGTTGAAAATACAGTTCTGGGAAACTCTTTTCCTCATTACAAGAACAGCAGCTTTGGAACAGACTAAATAGCTAATAATAGCCAGCTAGAAGGTCCTGAGACCTTCAACAGAGCACAATGGGACGGATACAGTCTATCATCCCTCCAACATTTGGAACTCTGAAATATATTAATTGAATTTCTGTTTTCAGCAGTCTTGGCTAATTAATGGCTGTTAATAGGGCTGGATTTCCAAGCAAATATCAAATCTTTTGTGAAAACTTTCTAAACTCAAGTCTGTCGCACTACATCCTGTGCTCACAAATTCCACAAATTAATCATGTGCTGGGCAGAGAAAGGCTTTTTCTTTAATTAGCTATAAAAATGTAGGGTTAATTTTAATTTATGTCTCTGGCTTTATATATTCTGTCTCGGTTTTAGATTTTGGTTGCTACTGGGGTGGAAGGTGGGATATAAATCAAGCATATAAATAAATTGCACATAAGGTACAGAAATGTGAATTCCTTCAAAAAACAAAAGCAAATGTCTGAAAAATGGATACAGCTCATGAATCTGTGGAGTAGAAAAACCTGACCGGCATCGAAGAAGAGCACTTACTGCCTCCATCTTCATCCTCCCCCTCGACCATCCTTTCCACATCACATCGGCGGCGAATCTCAAAGCGTCGAGTGCAGCCAGTTTTGGGCTTCCACACATCTTGCAGCACCAGTGGCCGTTCACCATCGCCAACTGCCCGGAGATACTGGGCCTGCCAGGAACTATCCATGCCATGAACGCTTCCCACAACATCACACAACACATAGGCATCTTCAGCATTGGGTTGTGTCACCCCATAACGCTCCAGGGCTTCCCGCACCAACTGACGGGCAGTAGAGCGTGCAGTTGCCAGCACGCTCTTATAGTTGGCACCCATGGAGATATCCCCTCCATAAATTTTCAGGACTCCTGGCACTTCTCCATGAGATGGGGCCTTGACTCGTTCTTCAGGCAGGGGGTCAATGAGATCAGCTAGTTTCTTCTCACTGGCCCAGCGACCTCCACCCCCACCGGTGGGCCCTCCCACCCCACTTCGCAGGAAGAGCGTTGAAAGCCTCTTGTGCCGCACAGCCTTATTCTTGGCTGGACGCATCTCCACAGGTTCACTGCCACGACTGGCAGTGTCTGAGGACGTAGACCTGAGGGGAGAACAGACAGGGTTGGAAGGGGTAGATCCCAAACAATTCAGCTGGATTGAGATTCAAAGGGGAAAGATCAATCGATAAATTCCGAAGTTATTGGTCTATGAAGAGAAGCAGAAGCTCATGGGGATTTATTTTGTTTTATTTACCAAATTTATATGCCACCCATCTCTCTATCAAAGAACTCTGGGATGAGCATTTTTATAAGGCTAAAAGGAGATATCTATCTATCTATCTATCTATCTATCTATCTCCACTTGTCCAAATAGGCTAATACAGAGAACTGAGCCAAAGCATGCCTCCCACTTGAGATAATGTCTCAAGACATAGTTTTCGCTATTTTTTACATTTTTAAACCTTTTGGATTCCAGGATCAGGACAGAAAGTGCTGTTTTTGTACCAATTGTTTCAGGTTGTTGTCATTTAGAGCAACTTTTCTCAACCTCAGCAACTATTAAGATGTGCAAACTTCAACTCCCAGAATAAGGAACACTGATATCTGGGAAATTTCTCCATAAAGCCATATCTGAGTGATGGCAGTTCTGTTGACTGGTAAGCAGGAAAAAGATGGCATCAACAAACAGCTGGAACAACTCAATTGGTATAGCTATTTACCAATAATTTGGTTCAACTATTTCCTCCATCTTTGAAAAATTGTGAGAAATTTGGGCTAAATTCTAATTACAAGCAAGATTCTCCAAATAGGCAAGCCTGGACAGGGGTAAGGGTGGGATATAACTGAAACGAGATGTAGAGATGAGGAGGTTCCTCACAATGATACGTTTTTTATTTGCCTTGCACTACTTTGCCAAATCACAGGGAAATATAATTTCTACCCATCTGTTCAGCTGTCATCCTAGCTCCCTAAATAAGGGTCTCGCTTTGATCCTTGTGATTTGCTTTGTCTGTTCAATGTTGTATGACTTCCTGGATAAATTAACTGTTTTGAACGTGCATTTGTTGCACGTGATGATTCTGTTCAAAATCAGTGACGCAGTATTCATAATGGTGCTTTAATTCTTCTGAACTGAATGAAGGAGGAAATACAGATGAGAGTGAGGTGAAGACCAATAAGTTATAGAATATTATTTGACACGCTGAAAGCATGGAACTCACAGTTGCCATTTGATGCTGGGCAACATACCGTAATTATGCAAAGAGATGTGATAAAATGGGTTTACTGTGATGTATATACACAAGTTATTGGGCAAAAGGGTTTTTTTTCTTGTTCTATAAATCCCAAGAACTGGTTTCTCAGAACTAATTCTGGGCTGTAATAGAGATAGTCCTCAACTTATAACAGTTTGTTTAGTGATCACTCAAAATTATGGCACTAAAAAAAGTGACTTATGACTGTTGCAGCATCCCCATGATCACCCGATCAGTTTAGGTGCTTGGCAACTGTATTTATGACAATTGCAGTATTCTGAGTCACATGATCATCACCATTTCTGACCTTCCCAGATGGCTTTACAAGCGAAGCCAATAGATAAAGCTAAATTCATTTAGTGACTGTGTGATTTACTTAATGACAGCAGCAAAGGTTGTAAAATTGGGCACAGCTCACTTAATGATCACTCACAATGGAAGTTCTGGTCCCAATTGTGGTCATATGTTGAGGGCCATCTGTACAATTTTTGCCTGAACTGGTGCAATATCTTAAGAAGACAAGCACTGAAACTCATATACATTGCTGTGAATTTGAGGTCAGTTCAGATGACCTGACAGGATCTTTTCTAGTGTAGTAAATCTTGAATTTGACTGCAGCTGTTTTCATGGCACACCTCAGTTGGAGCCAGTCTTTGCTCTGGTAATAAAACATTTTACCAGCATACTGGTGTATTGCCCTGGCTCCAAGCACTATCCCTCATATTTTGCATCTGACAGGTGAGTGGGATTTTGAGGTGCTGACTGGCTGATAAAGAGTCAATAACACTTCTATCCCATCATCCTTCTAAGAAACAGCCCATTCCCACGTTTCAGTGTTACTCGGGTTTACTAATAATCAAGCCTGGCATTGTCATTTGAACACATCTGTTCAGAGGAAAGGGAATTGTTATGAATTTTAGATATCAAGACAGCTAATAGGTCTCTTTGAATACCTACTTGACAGACCCCACGCTTGGCCACCTACGTCCCAACTTTGCAAAATGCTTCTTTGGTGAGTTGATCCACAGCCCTACAGGAAAGTGAAGTTTCCCAAAGCGGGGGCTCCCGTCTTTTCGCTCATCCGAGAACATGATCACAAACACTTGGAATTACTGCAAGACACAAGGAGGGGAAGAGGAAGAGTGGGAGGGAGAAACAGACAGAAAAATACAATCTGTAAGACAGATTCTTGGTGACTGGCCCTCCCCTGGTTGATGTTCTTTGACCTAAACAGAGCAGCTTCTGTAGCATTTAGACACAGCTTCCCCAGCTGTTCTCACCCCTTGCAGTTATAGTTTTTTTATTTCCTTTATATTTAAACCTTGGCTTTCTGAATGTGACTTGATACAGGGCAGAGCTGTTGGATATTAAGAGCATTGGTCACATAGAGCACAATATTAACAGTTTTAATTTCTTTCTTAAAACAGTATGGGCTTTTTTGTGCTTTAATATAGAAAGGCTATGAACAAGAGAAGATGTGTGGCAGGGCAGGGGTGTGGAAATTATCTGTGTACCACAATGACTGAAAAAATGAAAGAGATGCTTTACAAAATCTAGAATTTCACAGAGTTAAAGTTAATCTGGCTACGTGACAATCCCCAACTTCTTCTCAGCTAGATTCCAATTTGAGTAGCAAGGTTGATGACTCTGTTAGAGTATTAAGGTACCTCATCTGAGCTGCAAAACTCCAGATAATCACTATTTGACAGCAAGGAGTTACAAAAACTCTTGACTTTTTGCTGCCACTTAATGATTGCCTGCATTTTTGCAGCCAATTCTGCTAGCCCTACAGTCTCTCTGCTTCTGTCTTTCTCTTAATTTGCCACCTCCAGTCTTGTTTGACTGGCTCCCTTCTTGTTTGACAGAGCCCTCCTTTAAGAGGCTGTTGGATGGCATTCTTTTATTTTAATTCTAGGTCTGTTTTAGGTAAAGAAGCAAAAGAAGAGTGTGAGGCTGCAGACAGAGATGTGTTAGCATTGCTCATCAATGCACCTGGAAAACTTTGGCCCCAACATCAGACATATGAGCAAACTTACACTTTTGTTAACTTTAGATTTGAAACTTTCAACTACATCACCTGACCTATTTTAATCCATCTTCTATTCTATTCTATGGGCATATGTACCTATTTGCATATAATGCACAGTCCTGAAATGGAGCTGGAAAGACTTTGCTCTCCATTCCCTGTTTTAGTTTGGTTTGTTCTTACTCTCCTATTTCATGTAGCTTGCCCTTCTCTAGCTTGGGGCATTTCAGATATGTTGGAGAGTGCCCAGAATTACCAGGCAGCTTGTTGTTGGCCATGTGACCTGCCCATATACTCTTGGACATTTGTAGTCCAATAAATCTTGTCAAATAGCTTGTCAACAGCTAATCTATATCTTCTCCTTTACTAAACCTTCTAGTCTCCAATTAGCTAATTTTTAATGAGCTGCAAATTTCAGATCTAGATCAAAGAGACAGTGAGAACAAATCCAGAACTTCCACAGTGGCTATGAGTCATAGGCCTTGAATCGAACAGTTACGTCAACAGGAAAAGATGAGATAACCAGCTTTGGGGTCAGAATAGCTGGGCCTCACCTCACATGAGCTGCTTAGTTCTTGGGAAACTGGAAACGATGGGGAGACCTCTGAGATGAAGCCATCCAGGCCCCACCCTATCCAATACTTTAATCGGAGCCATACAATGAAGCTCTAAAACACGATTCTTCCCTATTTAATCAGCTGGTGTATGGCGCCTTTTCCTTTTTTCATAAAGTTCTACTACTTTAAGCACAGAATTCAGAGGTTTTGCTCTGCAGGCACCAAACTTTCTCAAAGTCTGAGACCAAAAATCAAGAGATATTCCAATCATGCATTCCTTCCTGTTTTCCCACCCTCTGGATTAAAAAAAGAAAACAAATAATGCAGGGTGCAGTATATTAACTGTTTAACAGAAAAACACAATTGGAAGGTACCTTGGAGGTCTTCTAGTCCAATTTGCCACTCAGAATAGGTTTACTGTTCCCTATCAGCTATTTTGCCTCCCAATCAATTCCTACTTTATCAACTTTCCCCAAATATTGGCATGATGGAGAACATATTTTTGAGAGAAAGTAAAAAATGATGCAGTGGGACTTGATTCTCTAATGTGGGATCAAAATAATTGTTTAGTGCAAGGAAAAAGCCAACCTCCCAACTTCTGGATTTGGTGAGAAGAAACCAATCGTGGAAAGAGACAAAACTAGAGGTGAAGAAATACCAGTGCCAGACCTTATTATGTTCCCTTTGAGATGTGGTGGAACAAATCAGGATTCAGCCTTACCCACACCAGTCTCCCCCATTTTTCCACCCGTTTACTGTCCAAACCTGGTTTTTGAAACTACAGTATAAAGTCTATGAAATTTTGTCCCCAGACACACAAATGCACACCAAAGACTAACATGATTACCAGCTACAGATGATGTCCCAGATGTTGTGTCCTCTGCACATCACTCACTTTGAGGCATCCCATGGGCCAAGCTCCATCTTCTCCTTCCTTTGGTCTCTGCTATGGTGTTCCTGTATATGCTGTGACTTAAATCCAGAATGACTGTGCACGGATTTCCCGTCCCGCTGGTCATTCACACACAGGAGGTGG
>JANHZT010009156.1:335366-349499 GCA_032468215.1 Stegonotus admiraltiensis | reverse complement strand
GTAGGCTGAGTCGACCTTGAGCCTGGTGGGACTCGAACTTGCAGTAATTGCAAGCAGCAGATGTTAATAACAGACTTTTTTTTTTTTGCAGCATCCTTCCCCTGGATTGGGGTGGGAATGAAGATTTTCCAGTATCCTTCCCCCTGCCACGCCCACCAAGCCACGCCCACAGAACCAGTAGTAAAAAATTTGGATTTTACCACTGAGCTATAAGGATTTTTAGCTGTAGCTATCCTCAAAGGAGTGATTTTTAAAACATGAAAGTGCAGGTAATCCTCGGCTTATGTCCGTTCATTCAGCAATTGCTCAAAGTTTTAGCAGCACTGAAAAATATGGGTATATGACCAATCCTTGAAGGTTCAGCCATGACAGGGTTATTTGGTATTTTACGCTTCATTAAGGTGGAGCTGGCGGACGGCCGAACCTGCAGACGGCACATCAACCAGCTCCGGAAAAGGTGGAGGGGAGTTGAGGAAAACCAGCCAGACGAGGTAGACCTGCAACACCCTGGCGAGGCAGACCTGCAACACCCTGGCGAGGTAGGCCTGCACCACCCTGGAGAGGTAGCCCTACCACACCCCAACAAGGTAGGCCTGTCGCTTCCAATTTTCGTCCAGGTCAATAAAGCCGCTGCCAGCTAGGAATTGTCTGAATCGGACCATGAAGGATTTCCATTTCTCCTGGTTCGGATCAAAGGGAGCCAGTGAGATCTGCAGTCCAGGCATGGTTCTGTGATTCAGCTTCGGTGACTCGCTCAAAGTGACTAGCTCAGTGACTCAAAAGCTCTTTGTAGGTGGTGGCGATCGTGCCACGAAGGTATGCTGTCAGTTCTTCCGTGTCCTTCATCGCCAGTGTTAGATTGGCGCAGGGAAAAGAATACGTGACTCAGCAGAGGTCCGTTCAGCACTTTATTTCAGCTTATACAGAACTGCCGGCTGCGCTGCCAAGTCTTCCTTATATACAGCTCGGGCAGGCTAGCCGGCCAATGACAGTAATTTAAACTTCCCGCTGGTGGATTAGCCAATCACCAGCAGATGCCCATATAAGGACATAACAATTACCTTTTTAATAAAAGTGATATTAGCATTTTAGCATAGCAGTCCAACCCTATTTTTCTAACTTATGTTTTTCCTCTAAAAAGAGACAGCTATTTTTACTTTATTTGTTTGTTTATTTGTTCATCTGTTTGTTTGTTATGCAAGAAATGGCCTTTTCAGCAACTAAATCAGGGGGAAGGGGGTCCATTGCTGGCTGGGGAATTCCTGAAGTCCACACATCTTAAATTTGGCAAGGTTGGACACCCTTGAATTAAACAATATAAAGCATATATGGAAGTCCCTGAACACATTTGCAAGTATTAAAAAAGATACAAACTGAACCAGCAAAGGCAGTGATGTGACTTATAAATTTCTCACTTGTGGAACGTTTCCTAAAATCAATGTTTTCTATTGTTTAATTCTCTCATCTAATTAATGTCTTTTATGATTTGATTAGTTAATAATAATTATGACCTCTGCAGCTAGCTTCCAACAAGCAAAGTCAATGAGGAAAGCTGTTCACTTAACAACTGCATGATTCACTTAATTTCAGAGATTCGCTTAACAACTGTGGCAAAAAGGATTGTAAAATCACTTAAAAGCTGTTTTTACAACTCACTTAAAAACTGTCTTGGTTAGAGATGGAAATTCTGGTTCCAATTGTGGTTGTAAGTCAAGGACTACCTGAACTCAGGCCCCTAGTTTGTGATTACCACATTCCAGGAAGCCACAATCACATGATTGCCATTTGTGACTTTCTGTACTGCTTTCTCACAAGCAATATTAATGAGGAAGGTGGCAGGAAGGTTGAAAGCCATTCTAGTAAATCCCCCCAGTTTACCTCTGCTCAGGCGGCACTGCAGCACCCCCTTCTCCTGGCCTCCCACAACTCACCTGTAGCTGCACTGGCTTTCCTCTCCCCCCTACACTCATTATTTTGGATTTCCACTGCTTCCCACCTAACAACCTGTGTCTTAGGGTTACAAAAGCAACTGGGATTGCTGAGATTGTCATCACTAAGCAATACAGTCATGTGACATCACACTTTAGGAACCCATCGCTTAGCTGTGACAATCCTGGTCCCAACTGCCAATGGAACCCAAGAGCTATTTATAATTAATTTCAAAACTCTGGAAAATTTCTCACAGTTGTCTTTCAAACAATCCAGCAATAGGGGACTGAAAACCCCACAACACTATGGCAACTGCCTCACTTTGTGGGTCAAATTCATTTTTCTCCTCTTGCTCCTGGCTCAATGGCATCTGTGGATCAATTTCTGGATTCTGCATGTCACATTTGAATTGAGTTCTGATTACTATTTTGAATTCTGAACACCAGCAGGGAAGAAAAAATGTATAAAATCCTAAACTTTGAAAGCCATTTAGGTACTCAGTCCAATTTCCTTCTTAGGGAGGAATCCAAATTAAAGCATTTCTAGTTGTCTAGCCTCTGCTTGAACATATCCAGTAAAAAAGAGTTAATCACATCTTGGAGTAATTGCTTCTGCTGCTATACCTGTGCTCAGAATGTCATGGGGTTCTTTGGGACTCTGCTGAATAAAGATATATTGTGCCCCCAGCATTCCTGTAATGTACTAACACATTGCTTATTTAAAAATGTTTATTAAAATATTCTGATCGTTGGCATACTTATTTGATTTACTAGGCAACAAAGATTAAGACTGGGAGTAAATGTGCTATAGCTACCATCAACATGGGGTATTTTCTGTTTCTTGTGCACGGTGTGACAAGAGTAGGGAAGTAAAACACATTTTTTGTTTATGATATTTCTGCCCTGCTTTCTACTTTTTAAAAGCTCTCAAGACAGCTTGCAAAGAAAATACAACTACATCTCTAAAACATAGAGGTTAACAGTATTTTTAGGCATTTTGTATACAAATAACATTTTTTAAAAGGCCATTTTTTGCAACATCATCACTCGAGAGATTTCAACCATCTCTCCCCTGAGATATCACACATTCTAGCGTGAACTTTTGTTAGAAGTGATGTCATAAGCAATTCTTTGATTTTTTTTAAAAAAGAAATCTTAAATATTTTTGTTCATGTTCACCATATCATCCAGAATCAAAATAAACAGGAGCTGCAAAAAAGTGCAATTGTTTTCACTTTCTTGACCGATCTCTTTTTTAAGAGCTTCACCAAAGATGTAACAAAGGTTCTTGTCATAAAAATAGACACTAGACAGACACACATGCACACAAACATATAAAATCAATACTCCTTTTTTTAAAATCTGTCAGCGGACTGGACATAGTAAATCTCTTTCCTTATCAAGTTTTTCTTCCAACCATTTAAAAGCAGCACAATTTCTTTGCAAAGATTTCCACATTCTTATTCTAATCCAGAAAAATTTGCCATTCATAAGAGGCATATTTTTTGTCCGATTGAGATTATAATCCTTTAATATTTAGGGGTTGGGGCAGAGGTGAGCTTCAGCCAGTTCGGACTGGTTCAGGCGAACTGGTTGTTAAGATTCTGCATAGTTTAGCAAACTGGCAAATCCCACCACCGGGTGGCCCCGCACACCCCACCCTACACCATCCTACATTGCCTCGCTCACCTTGGCCAGTGGCTAGAGTCATGCCCAGGCCCTTTGCCTCAGGTTGGGGGACATGCCAGTCCTTGGCTCTAGCTTTCCTTGGAGCCTTCACCCACATGCTGCCCGCTTGCCCTTCCCCTTGAATCAGGGGACATGCCAGTGCCTGGCTCTGGCTGTCCCCAGGGCCTCTGCCTGCTTGCCGGGCCACCGCTGTGAGAACAGTGTGAGCTCCATGGGCTAGAAGGTAAAGCTGACGGTGGGGAAGGAAGATCCGCTCCAGGCTTGCTGTGCTCAGCCAAAGGACCGCCTCGGTGGCTGGGGGGGAGACACATTGCGAGGCTTGGCCACCTTTTGGGCACAGCTTCAGCTTCCACGGTGCTTTCAGGGTGGGAGGCCTGAGAGAAAATGCCTCCCCCAAGGGCCGTCCACTTGCCCATCCGTCAGCTGGGCTGGCATGGAAGCAGCATGTCCCCTTGTCGCAGGCTGGATGTGGGACCCGAGGCAGAGCAGAGGTCGAGCAGGCAGCAGCCCAGAACAGGGCCCGAAGGGTGGCCGAGCCTTGCCGTGTCCCACCCTCCCCACTGAGAAGCCTGCAGCCACCACCTCTTTGCTGGCATAAGAAGCCTGTAGCTGCCGCTCTTTGCCGCGATGAGACACCTCCAACCACTGATGCTGGCTCAGTTCCAGCCAGCAAAGAGGTGACTGCTGCAGGCCCTTCGCGCCAGCAAAGACCAGCGGCTGCAGGCTTCTCATGCCGAAAAAAGACCGGCGGCTGCAGGCATCTCTCACTGAAAAAGACCAGCAGCTGCAGGCCAATGTTTCGGGGTGGGGTCATGTGCCCAGCTGCACCAACAAAGACCAGAAGTAGCCTCCCACCATTTCCTGCTGCAAAACCCTTTTTAAAAACCCTATCGGGCAGCAAGACCCAGCAAGAGATGAGCCATTGGAGAATCATTGTTGCTGTTGCTGCACAAAGATAAGTCTAAGGCTCCAGCCACCGCTGCTTCTGCCTGCCTGTGCCACCCCACCTTGCCCTGAGTGACATCAAGTTGGCCATGCCCACTCATTCACATGACCTCCCCAGCCACTCCCACACGGTCTTTAGGACGAACTGGTTGTTAAATTAGTTGGTTCCCACCATTGGGTTGGGGTAAGAGGAGAAAGATTTTCTTTAAACAGTACAGGGTTCACTGTTGGAAGTCCTAAAGAAAGAGAGAATTCAATTTAAATCTCATACACTCTGCTTCCTTTGCAGGCCAGGCCTTCTAAAAGATGCCTATAGCCTCAGGCTGTATGGCTGCCTACACAACTGCAGGTTAAATCTTGATACAATTATCAGGAATTTGGTTTAGATATAAATTCTCTAGGTTCTTCCCCACAATTCAATGCTAAGTGCTTAATTTTCTCTCTATTCCAGTCCAAACTACTTGTCCCAGTGTTGTTTTTTCTCTAAGCATCTTTAACCTTCTGTTCAAATACATTTCGGGTAGTTCTCATTTAGCAAATAACTTGTTTAATGACCATTCACAGTTATGATGGTGATGAAAAAGTAATTTTACAACTAGTCCTCACATTTATGACCTTTATTGGTTCATAAAAGAAAGTAAAACTGAGGTAAGTTCATAAACATAATTGCAGATTCATTTAATGACTGCTTCACTTAACAACAAAGTTGGCAGTACCGGGTGAGGACTATCTGTACTCTGCACATTCACAGAGACCTGAGAAGTTCAGCCCTTCCATTTAAAAAGAAGATTTGTAAGATAGGAGAAAATACAATTGTCATTCTTGCTAATAATTTCTGTTATTAATATCTGCTTTAATATTGATGTACCATTTAAACAATGGTAGAAAGATATATCTAAATTTGTGTCATGGGGGAAAAACATGAGTTAAATATAAAACGTTACAAGGAATAGAAGGGTGTGAGAGCTAGAAGGTCAAGATTTGAGATTTAGGTGGCATGGATACTTACGGTAGGAATAAAGCTAAAGTAATGAAGTTTTTAAAAATAATTCTGTTAGACATGGCATGTTGGGAATATGGAACAGATATAAACGAGGTTATATCCGAAAACACTTTTGTGGCAGTCATCACAAGAAGCATTTAATAGATGAGAAATGATAAACAAAAAACAAATAGTTAACTTATTTTGACGTATTAGAATTTTGTCAGGGAAATCAAGAGTGATCTGTTGCAGAAAGATGTACTTTTCAATGGTTGTCTTATGTACAATTGCTAGAAAGATTTAAAGTAGATAAAATAATTTTTGGTTTTGAATATTTTAAGACTAAGCTTGAAAACAGAATTGTGTACAAGTAACGATCGTACTATTTCTAAAATGTATAAACTTTTATTGAAATTTGCAACAAGAACAAGTCAAAGAATGTATGACAAAATTGGCTAACAATTTTGATTACAAATCAAACAGAGAAAGAATATGTGGATTAAAGGACAGAAATTTAGATTGTTATAATTGCAAAAGAATTTATATGCCAAAAACATTGGTACATGTCATTAGAAAATATATCTAGAATGTATAAAGATTTTTTTGAATTTATACTGGAAATGTGAAGAATAAGAGGGGATATTTTATCATGCTTGATGGATATGTAAAAAAAATGGACTCTACTACACATTCTAATTCAGAAGATTTGAAAAATTAACACAAAATTGAAACCAGAGGTGTTTCTTTTGAGACTGATGGAGTTTTGTTTTTATATATATATATTAATTGCAGTGAGATTAGTATATTATATGCACAAAGTTGGAAAGATTTGACATTACCTACAAAGGAGAAATGGATGGTAAAGAAGATTAAACTTGCTGGGATCACTAATTAACATTTTTGATTACAGAAAATATATTAACTAAGTTTAAGACTGGAAACCCTTTATAGAAATTTTGCATGAAACAGAAAAAAATGCATTCGTATGGCTTTAATGATTAGAAACACATAGATTATAGAAAAACAGGAAGTCATGCTGTAACCATACAGTAAGAGGTTAATTTATACTTCCAACTAATATAAAAGAAAACTGGAAATTTCTGTTTTATCTTTTATATTTTCTTCCGTTCCCTTTTTTCTGCATTTTTAACTTTAGCTTTTTTTCTTTATTTCTTTCTTCTAAAATATTGGTTTTTAGTTAATTTTTATCTTTATTTTTAAAAATTGTAATGAACGTTATTTTTTAAAGAAAAGAATCATATGTTTGTGAATTTTGTGAAATTGCACCTTTGGTAACTTGTAAACTGTGGATGTCACAGGAGGCAACGCCACTGAGTGGTGAAAAAACATTACTCAGGACCAGCCTAGTTAGTAGTTAAATGAGAGATCACAGCTACATTGGAAAGTAGCTGGACATTCTAAAAAGTCTTCCAAAAAATGTTTATGGCTAACCAGGGTTCCATTGTGGATTACTGTCTGTCACTTCCCCTCCAGCCTAGAATTGCATCCCATAAATTGGAATACAGCATCTCACATACATTTTAAAAAAGCAGTGAAGCAGGAAAAAGTAGAAAAAAATGAGCAACTCATGACTCCTTGCCAGAAAGAACAGCTTTGCTAACTCAGGGACAAATTCCATCTATTTGAAGGCTGCTGCCAAGTAGAATAAAAGTATTAATAATAAAGCAATAGGCGTCCATAGGGGCAGCAAAGAAGTGAGGGACAAAACATAAATTTCAAGGCAACTCAGCCCCTTAAGTTTTTCCGTGCAATGACACAAAGCAAATGCAAAAGGGTGGAACTGGCATCGTGAAACCATAGCAAACTTTTTGTTATTCTGGCACCATTGTGCCTAGGAACAGATGTCTTGGGTAGGGACATAAGCTTTTGCTCAGCCCTAAACAAAATATTAAAGAATGGAATCTCAAGTGAATAAATTTGCTTGCAAAAGTTATATATTCCGTCTTCTTTTTTTCTCCTAGATGAACACAGGAAAAAAAATAAGTAAAATGAATTCTACTGTACTCCTCTATTTTACCATATTAGAGAGGATGAGGTTACTCTATTTGACACCTGGCAGGTGAATTTTGCTGAAAATGGATGGATGGCTGCCAAGTCCTTGTGTTGGTTTTCAAAAATACCATCATATTTTCTACAGATTTGTCTTCCAACAAATTTAAGCCACTGAGGTTTGAGGGCACTTTTCGCCTGAAATCTCAGCCTACGTATTGTCTGACCTTGTAAGGCCAGCAGAACATAATGTAAATAATGTCTACCATCATGGAGCACCCACCATCACAATCTTGATTTCTACATGACCAACAACCCCTGCAACAGGGATTTAGGAAGAGGGCATAATCTCTGACAGCCTCCTGTTCAAGTCTACTCTGGATGTCAGCTATCAGACTTCTAAACTTTTACAAATAATCTTCGACTTAACAACCGCAATTGGGACCAGAACCTCTGTTGCTAAGTGAGGCAGTCATTAAGTGAGTCACACCCAATTTTACAACCTTTCATGCCACAGTTGTTAAGTGAGTCACTGTGGTTTTTTAAGTGAATCATGGTTGTCGAGCAAATCTGGCTTCTCCCACTGACTTTACTTCAGAAGCTAGAATGATAATCACATAACCCTGGGATACTACAATCCGGCTTCATGGACCGGCAGCAGTAGTGGCAGTGGGGGGCAGGGTTGGAGGGAATGGTTTCGTGTGTGTGCCTGCTGCTTGCACGAATAGAATTTCACATGCTCGCCCACCACTTGTATGGCCCATTTCCCAAAGGGCCAGAGACCAGTTGGGAGTTGGGAATCTCTGTAAACGTATGTTTAGCAGCCATGGTGTCACAGTGGTTAGAATGCAGTAATGCAGTAAACTCTGCTCACTGCCAGGAGTTTGATCCTGATCAGCTTAAGGTTGACTCAGGCTTCCATCCTTCCGAGGTCAATAAAATGAGGTCTTAGATTGTTAGGGGCAATATGCCGACATTTGTAAACTACTCAGAGAATGCTGTAAAGCACTATGGAGCGGTATATAAATCTTATTGCTATTGCTGTTGCTAGCCAAGCACCGACATTTTGATCACACGACCATGTTGCAATGGTTGTAAGTGCAGGGCCCAGTCATCACTTCTTTTCAGTGCCATCATAACTTTGATCTCTAAATGAATAGTCATCAATCAAGGACTACCTGTACTGCTAACTGGCTCATGAGAGTTAATTGTTTCAGCAAATATGCCCATCACAGAGTGCCCCACGCCCAGCATTTTAAGTTTTTTTTTGTTTTTTTTTACAGAGTAACCCATACTTTTTGAAACCCTGGGTTTGATGGGAGCACCAGGAACCGCAGAGAGTTTGCTGTGGTTTTCTCAGATGGCTGGACCAGCTACCACAGTGACTTTGCTTATGGCTGAGCATCCTATGCTTACAGATTTCATCATTCTTGGAAAAACCAGTCCCTTAGGTTTTCCTTGGTGCTTTTCTGGATTGTGAAGATTGGGGGATGAGTTTTGGTTGGAGTAATTTCATTGATGGGAGTTTCTTCTGTGATTGCAGAGGGGTGGTAGCAACATTCCTAGGATTCTCAGCTATTTTGGTTGCAGGCAAAGTCTTTTTAGAAGCCTCTCAATTCTCTAAGCCTGGGATGCTACATTATTCGACACCTGTATTCTTGTGTGGTGCTTGGGAAGTGATGCTGGTCACACCAGGCTCCTTGGCCGCAATTGGATAGCCTAATTTTGTGGCTTCATCTGTTTCTAAAAGGCCCGCTCTAGCCGAAGGAGTCTGGGGATTAATGGCATTCTTGCTCAATGATTTTTGGGGCTGGGAAGATGGAGGATAATTTTTCTTTGCCACCATATAAGTGGCTTCCTTGGAGATGAGTCCTACAACGTTGGAGGTGCCAACTCCTACAGTCTTGCCCGTCTTCTCCTCCTGCAGCACAATACTTTTTCTTGATTTGGCAATCACCCCGGAGATTGTGACATGTTTGGAAGTTTTGGGAGTCGTGCGCTGTGAGAGATCAAACAGAGAAAGAAAAATCAGAAAGGTTGGTAAAGGCTTCATTCTCAAAAGTAATCACTTATAATTGACTACTACTAATAATGGCCCAATGCATTTCAACCAAAAGCCTTCCCCAGGGAAAATGATTTCATTCACCTTATTTCCCCCCCACTGGTTACTCTGTTGTAATTTTGTGTTTGAGATGGAATGCACTGGATGCCCTCTAAAATTTCAAACCACTTTCTGTGATACTCAGATGGAAATGCATATCAGTGGAATTGGGAGAACTGCTGAAATTTGCTTTATGGATCTCCTTAAATAAACACTTCTGCCCAAGGATGCTAAATATAGCAGATGCTTATTATAATGTACACTAAATACAGGTAGTCCTTGACCACAATTGACCCAAAGTTTCTGTTGCTAAGTAAAACAGAACAGTGAGTTCTGCCCCATTTTACTACCTTTCTCGACACCGTTGTTAAGGGAATCACTGCACTTGTTAAGTTAGTAACACAGTTAAGTGAATCTGTCTTCCCCAATAACTTTGCTTGTCACAAGGTCACAAAAGGTGATTACATGACCCTGAGACATGGCAACCATCATAAATACATGCCAGTTGCCAAATGTCCAAATTTTGATCAAGTGACCATGGGAATGCTACAATGGTTGTAAGAGTGAAAAATAACCGTAAGTTACTTTTTTCAGTGCTATTGTAACTTTGAACAGTCACTAAATGAACTGTTGTAAGGATTACCTATATTGGCTTCAGACATCTATCAGTTGAAGGCACACAAATATATCAACCAGCTGGAACAATTCAAAGTGTATCACTATTACAAAGTTTTTCAATTCTGGGTGTTGGAGTCCACCCATCTGAAAGCTGGCAGGGTTGAAAAATTCTGCACTATTAGAGTCCTGAGCTTTAAAACAAATTCCCGCCATCCTCCTCCATCCTTTAGATCAGGGGTCTTCAACCCCCAGTCTGTGGACTGACACCAGTCCATTGCATGCCAGCAACCGGTCCGTGCAAACAAGCAAAATCCCATCCACAGGATGCAGGTAGCACATGAATTCATGCCCCCTCTGGTCCGTTGAAAAACCTCTCTCCATGGAACCGGTGGCTGGTGCCCTAAAGTTTGGGAGCCTCTACTTTAGATTACACTCCCCCACTTTAAACCAATACCTTAGTACCATCCTTGCTTGATTTCTTCAGCTTCTCCAATGAAGAGGACAGGATGCTATAGAGGGTTACAAATTTAACGCTGCTTTTTTCTTTAGCTGCAAAACAAACAAAACAAAGGTCAACTATGAAGTTCCCAGCTGAAATGGCAAAAACTAGGGATGGCCAATCTGTCAGTGTCATTTTCTCTTAGTTTTTCATTTTTACCAACCGGCCATATTCATCTCGATTCACTTATATTGATCACTTGCATGCAGAGACATTTGCAAACTGCTTTGCTGAATTTGGAGAAGGGCAAATTTGGACTCATAGTCAATACTGTGCCTTAGTTCAATGACTTCGTTTACTTCAGAAAGGGATGTTCTGTAACCCATACTGCTATTGATCATTTTAATTGAGATTTCTTCCTACCTGTGTTTAGTGCAGTTTTCACTTTGTTTCTGGCTACAGGCACCTGCTTTCTGATAAGACAAAAAGGTTAAATCAGACAAATTTAAGGAACTCTAAATAATCCTGATGATACCTTGAATATACCTCTAGATCTCTATTCTTATTAGTTTTGTCTTGCATAATGTTCATAAGCTAAGCAAGCAAATTTTAAAAGTCAAAATGCATCCATCAAAAGCCCTCAAAACGTGAATTTTTCATCAGGCCCGGGAATCTCCTGGTAGCAGAGAGCCCCTGCGTTGATAGCACCACGTATAACATCTTAATTAAGCTTCTTGAAATCTTGCTTTTATTTATGCTAATAACTTAGTTCTTTAAATTGACTTTTATATTCTGTTTTAATAGTTGATTTTATTGTAGGCCACCCAGATTTGCCACCTATGAGATGGATGGTTATAACAGTGATAAGTAAATAAATAAAATCATTAACAAATGCTTAATTGGTCTTTAGAGCTAGAACCCTGGGGCAATATGTTTTTAAAATAAGTCTGTGATAGAAATAAACATCATAATTTTGTCAACTCCCATCTATGCCTGGTGTTTTAGAAAGGGTTTAATTTTCAGCCAGAATGCCATGTGTTGTCTAGAGTAGATGTCCTGAACCCCTGGACTGCAGACTGGTCGGTACTGATCCACAGCCCATTAGGAACTGGGCCACCCAGGTTAGTGAGGCTTCATCTGCACATGCCTAGGATCTATGTAGCATGTGTAACCACCACCAGCACTCCCCAATCCATGGAAAAATAGTTTTTCGTGGAACCAGGTCATCATGCTCAAAAGTTCTAGAGTAGTTAACTTAAAACCGCTCTTATTTCAGCTAAGTGGATATTTGGGTGATAGAGACAATGACAAGCAAAGGCTGAAATAAACAATTGGAAGAAAGAAAGGTCTTCACAAACTGGTTTTTCCATCTTCAGACAACAGACTGGTGCAAAGAAGGGTCAAGGGAAGCCAACAGATATAAGAGCTGCTTAGCAGAACCTTCAGTATAGGTACTGTAGTCCTTGACTTAGGAGCACAACTGGAAGTGAAACTTCTGTTACTAAGTGATGTGATTGTCCCAAATGTGCCTTTTCAGGAGGCAACTGGACTTTTTTGGGGTTTTTTTCTTTTTCTTCAAAAGAAAAAAGGGGGGGAAAGGGGGGCAGGAGAAAGTCCAGTTGCCTCCTGAAAAAGCACCTTTGGGATACCCATGACCTGGATGATTGAGAATCTCTACAGACTTTTAGCTACACAATTTGGGATAAACACCCTTTGAATGGTGTAAGAATGGATTCCCAGAGGAAAAAATTGTATTGGAATTAGGGGCACTACTCAAGTAACCCTGAGGACACAGACAAACCTCCAAGTGCTTCAGTGACCCTCTAAAAGGATGTAAATGACCAACTATCTGCAAAGAATATAAATTCTTCCATTCCCCACTATCCTGTCAGAGCTGAAGAAGCTTCTTGGATGAGAAGCAAAACGTCTTCTGAAAAAGCATCTTTGGGACAACCATGATCTGGATAACTGAGAATCTCTACAGACTTTAAGTGATGTGGTTATTAAGTATGTCATCACATGACCATGATTTTATATCCTTTTTTTTTCCTTAAATGAAACGTGGTTGTTAAGTGAAGGCATAAACTTCAACTTCATATTCCTACAAGGGCCCACTACACTCTAACACAATTCCGGGGGGGTGGGGGGCGGAGGGAGGGAAGCAAGTGTTCAGGGCCCTTGAACAAGGTCAGGATAGGGGCCAATTGACTCTATGGGTGGATGCTTTTCAAGAGGACAGACGTGATTGTAGAGAAGGGCCACTTCCTGGGTCTCATAAATGTGTGGCACCGTTTAACCAATGAGATTCGAAGCATTTCAACTCTGTTCAAACATTTAAGACAAGCAGACACCACAAGAGATAGATTAAGGTCCATCAAACAACCGAGTCATGAGCCAAGATTGTACATCTCATTTTGAACCAACATACCTGCTCATTTCCATTTTTTCTATGGTCTTACTTTGATCTTTGCGGGATTTACTCGCATTCAATAATTTGTTGGGAAGGTTGCTCAAATTTGCATCAACTGTTTCAGAGGGCCCCACGGCCACCGTCTGGCAGATGACTTGAGAAGTCTCCACGCCTACTGACATTGTGACTCTGTGAACTTGCTGCCCAGTGTCATTTTGAGAAGTGAGATGTCCCTTTTCTGGGGAAATGTTTGAAAAAGCCTGTGGCTTGTTCCCCAGAATCATGCTTGGGTTCCCTAAACATTTATTACTTTTACTGTTCTGGCTCTGGTTGGCTAGATGAGAAGGATTAATTGGAAAGCTTTGTTTCTCAGATTCTACTTTTGATTTCCTTTGGACAGCCTGAGACGGACCAGCTCCCACTGAAATAGAATATGCCTTTGGTTCAACTCTGGATGCAGGTTGATTCTGTTGTGGTGACTGGCTCTGGGGTGGGGGTCCAGGTGACTTGGGTCGGCCAGGATTGCTCGCCCTTGATGCAGCAGCAGGATCCTCATTACTCACGGCTTGAGGGTTCTTTTGTAATGGGGATGCCATTTTGGTCTTTTGTAACAAACATATTTCTTTTTTGCTTTTTTGAAGTGTGACTGGAATGGGATTAGATTCAGATGATATTCTTGATGAAAAGCGCTTCTTTCTCTCAAAGTTGGGCTCCCTGACATTCTTCAGCTGATATGCTGCTGAAGTTTGCTCAGATGCCCTGGAGGTGAAGCCCCTGGAAGTCCATTTGGGAGAAGACTGCTTCTGCGACTGGGGCTGGACCTTTGGTGACTCCTTACCTGCAGACTCCTTCTTCAGTTTAGGAACTGAATGCTGAACCTGTTCTCTAGAAGGGGGCCTCTGTAATGAAAGAAAGATATAGTGCAGTGATGGCTAACCTTTTTGCCATCGCATGCCAAAAGTGGGGGGAGTGCGGGGGGGTTGCGCATGTGAGTGCCCACACCCATAATTC
>JANHZT010009156.1:296987-307181 GCA_032468215.1 Stegonotus admiraltiensis | reverse complement strand
GCTATTGCTTAACACATTGTAAGCCGCCCTGAGTCTCCGGAGAAGGGCGGCATATAAATAAAATCAAAAAAAAAAAGAACAAAACTGATCAGACACATAATAACAAGTAATGATTGTAGGGGTAATCAAATAACTGAGCAATGCTGTGAAGGTCATAAATGTGTGCCTTGGTTGTAAAATTATGTTTTCAGCACCATCGTAATTTTGAATAGCTGAATGAGGCAGTCAGTAAGGGAGGTCTAGCTGTACTTTGTTTTATCAAATCCAGTGTTCCTTTGTGGACAAAGA
This sequence comes from Stegonotus admiraltiensis, assembly GCA_032468215.1. Taxonomy (NCBI): domain Eukaryota; kingdom Metazoa; phylum Chordata; class Lepidosauria; order Squamata; family Colubridae; genus Stegonotus; species Stegonotus admiraltiensis. Next base: position 306,893 of record JANHZT010009156.1, on the reverse strand, counting down.
GGTGGAATATATATGGGAGAGTGGCCAAAAGTTACCGAAGAATTTCCAACTCAGCTTCTTTCAGCTGCATTTGGCAGCTACGCAGGTCAATCAATGATCTTTCATTCTCCATCCGTAAGGATTCACGCTCTTCGCTGAGCTCCTCCACACGGTTAATAAGATGGCGGCGGGCTGTATCCAGAGCGATTCTGGAGATGGGATGGCCAAGGACATAAAGATTTTAATGCCAGCTTCAAAATCCAGAAGGACATGCCTCTAAAGCCAACTAAAACATGAATACTTTTACAAACAGTCGGTTTGAATCTATGTTTAACAAAGTTTCTAGCTTTTACTAATTTGAGATGGCAGACTAGGTACTTGGTCTTACCGTGCTTCTTGAAGCTGAGTGTTTTCTGCTATCAAGGTTTCTAAGGCATCCCCTACAAAAACAGTACACATGGACATCAGTTGACACCTGCTCTTTATGCATCCAAATCAGAATGCCCCATTAAAAGAAAGCTACAGGGTTTTTTGGGAATGGCAATCAAGCTAGGATTCCTGAATTCTAAATCCCAGCAGGGGGAAATGCAGAAAGAAACATATTTACCCTGCAAATCAGCACCATCATCCATATCAGTGAGGAGGTCTGGGCTGAGGCCTGAAACTTCAGCGAAAAGGGAGACCGTGTTGCGCTCGAGGGTGGTATTCAAAGGGCTGAGAGACAGACAGACAAACAAATAGACAAGAGTCCCCACCCACCTCCATCCTGCCAATAAGACACAGCCATGTCCAACACTACACTAAACAGAAATCAGTGAAGGGGCAAGGGATGATGTTTGTGTTGAGGGAAGGTCCCTGGAGAAGAACATGGACTCAGTTGCCATTAGTTTGTCACCTCTCTGTCTATTCCATGCATGAGATAGAAGGGATAACCTTGAGGAACAGAAGGAAGAGCCACAATCAAGACAAAGGTCAGATAAAAAGGAATCTGGAACCAAAACTATAACCTGAGAAAGCATCTCAGACAAGACCCTTCTCAGTTCTCACAAAAATAAAAAGAGGTGATAGGAAGAAGCACATTGAGACTTGCAAGGGTGTTATCAGTCCTCCAAAGATGATCAAATTTGGAAACCAAAGATGCACAAGTTAATACTACTTTTAATATAAGGTTACAGTAACAGAGCCCTGCAAGTCTCAATGACCCCTCCCCACCTTATCTTCATGAGAATTAGGGAGGGTCGTGTCTGAGACACTTCCTTAAATTATATTTCTGTCCCAGACTCAGATTTCTTTTATCCGGCCATCATTCAGTCCTTCCTCCTGCTCCTCAAGGTTGTACCTTTCTCCCATTACATCCAAGACAGCAATGGTTTCAAAACAGCAGCTGCAGAAGACATGTGTGAAAGGAGAAAAGCTACCTGTCTGGCCATCAAACTCAAACTCAATGGTACATGATCCTCCAAAACAGAAATTGGGATACCTAGAAGAGCTAACTGTCCATCAAACGATAGCATCAGGAGGGTGAAGAGATTGGAAAGGGGAGGTAATTGAGGATGAGATTAAGATCATGCTGAGATAAAGATGGCAGAAAAGAAAGACCTAGGTGTGTTTTTATTCTCCTGGAAAAGTATCCCTAGTAGGTGTATATTAATTATAGTGGTCCAACCTGTGCTTTCCGCTTATAAGTATAATTAATGAATACATTTTCCTTACCTGTTTTGCATTTGGGGGTCAGATTTGAGTTCTGGAGTAGAGCTTAAAAGTTCGTCCAAATCAAAGCCAGACTGACTAGGAGAAGCTGACGAGAAAAGAAAGGGAAAATCACAAAAATGTTATTATTCTTATTGATTATTATTATCCCTCTCTCCCAGATTTTTAGGACAGAGTCCAAACCTTAGCAACTTTAAGATGTGTGGACTTTAACTCCAGAATTCCCCAGCCAGAATGAATTCCTAGGTATAAGATCTGTGCAGGTAATCTTCAATCTACAATCTTTTGTTTAGTAACTGTTCGAAATTACAACGGCACTGAAAAAGTGACTTCTGAGCGTTTTCACATTTATGACCATTGCAGCAACCCCATGGTCACATGATTAAAATTCAGATGCTTGTTAACTGGTGCATATTTATGACAGTTGCAGTGTCTTGGGATCAGGTGACCTTATAACAAACAAAATTAATAGGCAAGCCAGATTCACTTTACAATTCTGTTACTAACTTAACAACTGCAGTGATGCACTTAACAACTGTGGCAAGAAAGGTCATAAAATAGGGCAAAACAGACTTAACAACTGTCTCACTTAGCTATGGATATTTTGGGCTCATTTATTATGAGTAAACTGAGAACAACCTGTATAACACAGTAGAAAAAACATTCCGTCCAACCCTCTTGCTTTCATTTGTATGAGCCTTTACCCAGAGAGAGATCCCACAATGGTTTCTAACCTAAACTTACACAGCCCACTCTATCACTTCAGAACTCTATTATCCACACTGCAAGTAATTCAAAGCTGGCAAGTGTGACTTCCAATAGCAATAGCACTTAGACTTATATTTCACTTCACAGTGCTTTATGGCCCTCTCTAACTGGTTTACAGAGTCAGCATATTGCCCCCAACAGTCTGGGTCCTCATTTTATCCACCTCAGAAGGATGGAAGGCTGAGTCAACTGTGAGCCACTCAGAATCGAACTCCTGGAGTGAGCAATGAGTTAGCCTGCAATACTGCATTCTAAGCACTGCACCACCACAGCTTTTCGTTAAAGTCAGTGGAGCAGTTTAGGCATAGAGAAAGCCATAACTTCAGTTTTTGGCTGTTGTGGGAGCACAGGTGGAGAAGGACCTCTCTCAAGGACCACTGAGAGATACAGCCAAGCAAATAAGAGCACAGTGTTAGAGACTGGGGATCAGCAACTTAAACTCAAAGAGGCACATCTAGCTGGTGACTATTATCTGCAGCCTTTGGCAATCAATTAGTTCAGAAAATTTACCTGCCCCTTCCTTACAGTTTGCTATTTGGGAGAAGGAGAAAAGAGAGCGCCAGAAAGGGAAAGAAGTGGGGTGAGGGAGGGAGAGAGGAAGAAGAGTGTCAGAAAAAGAAAAAAGTGATATTGGTATTTATTTATTTATTCATTCATTCATTCATTCATTCATTCATTCCTTTGCCTTTATTCTTTCTATAAATAACTCAGGGCACTGAACATACCTAATTTTCCTTTCTCCTCCTATTTCCCCCCCAAAAAAACAACAAGATGAATTGGACTGAGAGAGAGTGACTGGCCCAAAGTTATCCCGCCAGCTTTCATCTTAAAGCAGGACTAGAACTCACCGTCTCCTGGTTTCTAGCCTGGTGCCTAGATCAAATTGGCTCTTGGTATTAAGGCTGACACAGAGCTCTGCTTGTTTCAGCACTCGTTATTGTCTGAGGCTCCAGCAGATGATTCCTGAGCAAAAGTAATCACGGTCAGGAAAAAAATGTTTGCCCCAGTATCCCCACGTCCACAAATCCATGATGTAGGAGTTAAAAACATTTAGGCAAGAAACCACGAATTTTTAGTCCTGCCTTAGGGACAAAAACCCACTGAGTGACTTTGGGCTAGTTACTTTCTCTCAATCCTAGGAAGAAGAAAGTAGTGACCAAGCGCTCATGAAAAATATTGCCAAGAAAACCATAGGGACCTGTCTTAATCTACTTGAAATAGTACTCCAGTTTGGGATTAAAACTGGTCCTACCAAAGAGAGAAAGAGAAAATATTCTTCATACCATCCTTTTCTGGCTGAATTTCCTGTGCCAAGGGAAACGCATTTCTTTCTGCAACCTTCTGGGGCGTTTTCTCCGAATGAAAAAGTTCATTCATTTCTCCATGTTCCTAAAAAGATCCAGCAGATGGAGAGAAAAAACAAAATTTGTTTTATGGCTCCCCTTAATGCCCCCATTTCTCACCGGTCTTCTCAGCCATCACTGCAGCCATCAGAGCAGCCAGAATCCACCTACCCTTGAGGACTTAGGAGGCTTCAAGTCTGAGGGGCTTGATAAAAACTCTGGAGGTACACGAAGTCGTGGAGGCTTCGACCTATTCATTGAGGGAGAAAGAAGAAAAAGATCTTGATTTTCTCATGTTTGCCTTGGTCCGTTTAAATGTCTTGGAAAGTTTAGGTCAGTGCCATTTCTTATACCTTCCACCCTACTTAAAAGAAGTATTTTTTTTTAATGACCCTTTAATCCCTTCATTCAGGGTGGAGTTGGGGTGACACAATAGAGCTGAGCATTTACTGGCTAGATGCCTTTCCTGACGCCTATGAGAAGTTTGCAGCAGATATTTTCTCTTTGCACCATCAAAGGCAGGTAGTTAAACTACTCTAATTATAAATGTAATTAAAATAGGCACACATTATTCCTTCCCTCCCCCAAAAAAGCATTTTTAAAGGGGCACTAATATATGTCTGTGAAGAGTCTCAATCATCCAGGTCATGGTTGTCCCAAAGGTGCTTTTTACAAAAGGCAACCGGACTTCGGTTTTTTTCCCTTTGAAAACTGCTGGCTTCTCATCCAAGAAGCTTCTTCAGTTCTGACTTGTGGGAAGTGGAAGGATTTGTATTCTTTGCAGTCATCTGCAAAATGCAGAGTCCTAACGACCAGAGGCCTGCAAAGAATATAAATCCATCCATTCCCCAACGGTCAGTTAGAACTGAAGAAGCTTCTTGGATGAGAAGCAAAAGGTTTTCTAAGGAAAAAAAACTAAGAAAGTCCAGTTGCCTTTTGGAAAAAATACCTTTGGGGCACCGATATAACACAATGAATAAAAACAGAAAGATGAATAGTTTATTGCTGTTGTTAATGGCCTGGGAGACTTATTTGTTATTCTTTTAAAAGGCAAGAGAAGGCAAATACTAGCCAGATTTGAATGAAATACAGTAAACCTGTCACCAAATAGGGCTTTCTCTGCAGTGCTCTGCATGATTTCTGAAGGTAGTTAAAGGACTCAGTGGCAATCTATCTCTACCCAGTCTTTTGGGAACAACTAATTGTCATAGCTATGGAGGAAGTAAATGTCACTGCACATACACATACATACACAAACACATACACAAAGCTAACTAATCTTGAATATGTGCAAATTGTGGCAGTTGCCTGTGCGCTACAAGCCAGAGTTCAGAACTGCCTTTATTTCAATATGCTATTGCTGGACAGAAGTCTTTCCTTCCTTTGCAAATGGTCAACAACAGTGATGGATTGGCTCCTGTGGTATGTGGCTAACTGGGACAGACTGCAAGTCCACATCATCTCAGAATTCACCCAGCCTTTGTGGAATTTCAAATTAATGGTTTATATCAGTGATGGTGAACCTTTTAGACACCGAGTGCCCAAACTGCACATGTGTGTATGCCCAAACTAAAAGGTGTGTGTGCATGCGCGAATGTGTGCATGTGTAGACATGCACGAACATTCACAAACATACAAATGCAGGGACATACATGAACGTGCGCATGCAGGGACATGCGCACATGCACAGCAGAGACTGGAAGACCAGCTGGCCGGCAGGAGGCGGGGCATCCCAAGACCGGCAGTGCTGCAAGAGGTAAAATCTTTTTCTTTCATGAGCTTCTGTTTCGTTGTTTGCAGGGAAACAGAAACACATGAAAGAAACGCCACAGAGATCTGACCTGGGGTGACGGCATGCGTGCCAGCAGAGAGGGCTCTGCATGCCACCTCTTGAATGCATGCCATAGGTTCGCCATCCCAGGTTTATATCTTAATTTCTTACAGGTAGTCCTCAACTTACAACCAAAACTGAGCCTGCCGATTTCGGTCATAAGTCATGATGGTCATCACATGTGTGACCCGATTTTATGACCATTGTTCACTTGGGGGATATTTTTGCTGGAAACCAGAAGCAAATGAAGGGTTTTGGCAAAGGCATTGTAAAAGTCATGTGACCATGTGATACTGCAAACAGCCATAAATGTGGGCCAGTTGCCGAGCACCAAAATGTGGTCACATGACTGTGGGAGGATGAGGTGGAGTGCAGTAATAAGAACTTTGGAACTGGGTCATAAGTATCTTGGGGAGGGTGTCTGTCACAATTTTGAATGGTTGCTAAGTGAACGGTTGTAAGTGAAGGAGTAGAAAATCAGAAATCAGTAAGACACGATGAAGTCAAACTTGTTGAATTGAGCCAGGATCATGGACAAAAATTTTCTTCTTTGACAATACGAGAGACACTGCTCTACTCAGTATAAGGACTCTCTAGAAGATCCCAAATTTTCCTTTCAGCAAGGGGAGTGGGGGGATCTAAAGCAAAAGAAAGTGGCTTCGGAGGAGGAGGATGGGCATAGACACTGTCCTTGTTGATACCTTCTTAAGGAAATGGTATCTTTTCCTGAGCTGCACTTATCTCAGGAGAACACATGTTTGAATTAAGTCCAACAAGCTTTTTTGAAATGAGCATTATCAGTGCTTTCAGACCTCAAAAAATATTTTTCTGGGAGTGCACAGCCACAGCTCAGGAAAAGATGCCACAGCCACTTAAAGGGCACTGACCTTACCTCACAACTTCTCCAGGCATCTTTCCTGCTGTGGTCCTAAAATCCTGCACTCACACACACTCCTTCCCTCCCTCCTTCCAAACCTTTTATCTTCTGTGGATGAAGTACTAGTTTGTCCTGGACCAGCTGATGCTGCTTTTTGTGATCTCAGTTCTTTGTAACTTTGTACCATCTGAAAGAAATAGAAGAGGAAGTGCGACAGCGGTTTGGCTGGGAAAGAGAAGGGGAGGGGAGGGGAGAAGGGCCACAGAAACACTCCGATTGTTCAAAAGTACCTTTGTGTGGCTCTGATTGAGAATCGAAATCTCCTTGAGCAGTGAAGATTTTTGTTCCTCCAAGCCAGCCACTACGAAGCAAGAGAATGATGTTTTTTTCTCACTAACAAGACCTTAAACCAACCTTAGGTTGGCTGTTTTCAAACATAATGCTAAAGTATTTCCCTCATATTTTATTTGCACAGCTCAAGTGCAAATAAAGCAGAGCAGGAAGGATCCATTTCCTGGAAGATTTAACTCTGATGATCCAGTTCCAATAATCAGAAACCTCCTGTGTGAAAAATACACTAATGTTGTAGATTAATGCAGAGGATGCTGAGGCTGTAATCCTACATCCATTTGGGAATCAATCTCATTTGAATGCGGAAAAGTCTCTTTCAAAGAAGAAATTTATAGGATGGGCTTATACAAATCTTCTCATTTTTGTAAAGCAACAGAGACTTTTGCTAGCAATGCTTTATGCTAAGTATACAGCACTTTTTTTTCAAGGAAGAATGATTCTTCCAAAACCATGGATGTTTTTATCTGTTCAATATTCTACGTAAGCTGACAAGTATCATTTGATTGCAGTGGGATAGAAATGTGAAAAATAAAATTGGGAACTGAAAAAAAATAAAACTAACTTTAATTAAAATTAGCATTAAAAAAAATAACCATCTGCATGTTCTGGAACTGGTTTTTGAAAAAAAGCAACGTTAATAGAATATTCTTTTTTAATGGCAATTCTTAAATAGGCTGTTTTGAGCAATGCCTGAAAAATACATAGATACAATTAGGGACCATATATAATCCTGTTAAAATAAAACCTTCACACAAAAGGAGGCAGTGAAGCAGTGAGTTAACATTTTGCCAAACGCCAATAGCATTATTAAACTGTTTCCATAATAGAATATTTTATTAGATGTAAACTTAAAATAATTATCAGGCTTATCTGCTAAACAGAAGCTAAAATCCAGCAAAACTGCATCATTTGAAATATTGTGATAGGCAATCAAATTCTCTTCATTGATCCAGCTGTTAAACCCTGTTCTGTTCAATGGCCTTCAACTCTCATCCCCAAAACTGCACTGCAGTTTAATCTATATTTCCTAATGATTTTGATGTACCTTGAAAAAAATGTTTATGCAACTTACACTGTGTCTCTTGTCTTACACCCAATCTTGGCTAACAAGATAGACCAGTCTAGCTAGAGCTGTCAAAAGTGGAGATGTGCAAGGGCACAGAATGGGGCATGCCTATTATGGAATGGGCATAGGAGGGACTGTATATTCCTACAAGCAAAGATGAGAGAAAAGATACTAACTGGACGCCTGCTACTTGAATTTATTTTATCCAAATCATGGTAAATCTACACCCTCAAGAGACAGAGGGGGCTCATTACAGGTTGAGAGAGAATATGGAATAGTGGTACATTGGCATCATACAATTGTTTTAATCTGTAAAAATGAAGTGTTTTAATATTGTGTGTGACCAGCCATACGCTAAATAAATAAATAAAATCATACAGATATTTGGCAAAATAATTCTTACCCTGATCTGCATAGCTTCGTGCTTTGCTGTCCAGGATTCGGCTCTGGCCCTCTAACTGGCTCACAGCTGTTGAATGCGCTTTCCGTTCCTGATCCATCACGTCCTCCAGTTCCATGAACCGCTAGGAAAGAGAATCCAAGAATCAACCCCTCCTTTTGTTACAGATCTAGTTAATCTCTCCAAGCTTTCGCCATCCCTTCAGGCTGATTTCCTTCAGGCTGATTTCTTCTCTGCCCTGTACCTTTACTACTCCAGTTCAAATGCTCACCCACCATATCCAGTGTGAAATTATTGCCACTTATGCATTAAGATTTATCTATCAGCATAAGGTTATTTCATTGGCCTAGGGCCGTGATGGCGAACCTATGGCACGCGTGGCACGCGTAGCCATATCAGTGGGCATGCCAGCTCAGTTCATGTGCTGGCCAGCTGATTTTCAGGCCTTCTGGGCCCACCAGAAGCAGGGAAACAGGCTGTTTCCTGCCTCCGGAGGGCCTGGGGGGAGTGGGGAAGGCCCGTTTTTCTTTCTCACCTGGCTCCAGATCCTCTCTATGCATCTGGGGAGACTCCTAGAGAGGCTCTGGAGGCTGGGGACAGCAAAAAAATCACTTCCTGTCCCACCGGGAGTTGGGAAATGGGCCATTTCAGGCCTCCGGAGGGCCTCCGAGGAAGTGGGGAAGGCTGTCCTTGCCCTCCCCAGATGCATAGAGAGGATCTGGAGCCAGGTGAGAAAGAAAAACAGGCCTACCTGACCATCGCGTGCCAGGATCGAAGGGGAGGGGGGTTGCACGCGCATGCGCAGGGCAGGGCACATAGAATTATGGATGTGGGCACTCACACGCGCGAACCTCCCCCGCCCGCCCCCCCTCCTGACACGCGATGGCAAAAAGGTTAGCCATCACTGTCATACAGTATCAAAAAGGCAATGCCCCTTTCTATACATCAGCAGATTGGGGATGTCAATCATTCTTCTTTCACACTGATTCCTTCTCTCTTACATAAGACATGGCAGCTTAAAGGCAGAGATCTGCACTGCATGCTTTCTGGAGGCTTAATTTACAGAGTAATGAAGGCAATTTTGTCCACTTAGAATATGGTTTCCATTCTTTTCACAGGAGAAAACCACAACTTTGGTATTCAAGAGCACTCTGTATACTCCACATTTACTGGAAAAGGCAAGAGCCGGGAATTGTAGCTAAAATGTCCCAGTGCTTATTCCAATTGGCACAGACAAAATGTTCCTTAATTGACTGTTCCAGAACTGGCCTCACCATTAGGCAGAGTGAGGAGGTATCTTAGGCAGTAGATTTTGGATGACATAAAAATACCACTAATTATTAATAGGGGCATGAAGACTAATATATATCCAGTCCATTTTACTTTCAAATTTTCAGGGTAGATTTCCACACTGGTGGATTTATATTCAAGGTTTTTTTTTTAATAATCTGGCCTACTTAGAGGTAAAAAGGAAGGGAGGTTTTATTGATTGATTGATTGATTGGATTTATATGCCGCCCTTCTCCAGAGACTCAGGGTGGCTTACAATGCGTTAAGCAATAGCCTTCATACTTTTGTATA
>JANHZT010009156.1:267307-284218 GCA_032468215.1 Stegonotus admiraltiensis | reverse complement strand
CTATTCTATTCTATTCTATTCCATTCCATTCCATTCCATTCCATTCCATTCCATTCCATTCCATTCCATTCCATTCGACAAACTCTGAGGAGGATGACAGATGTCCTCTGGTCCCCTCCGGACACCTGGGATTAAGCTGCATGTATGGATTAGAACATGGTGGATAATTACAAGTAGTCCTTGACTTACAACCAGAGTTGGGCCGAATGTCCATCACTAAGTGAGGCAGTCATTGAGTGAGTCACGCCAGACTTTACCACCTTTTTTTGCTGTAGTCCTTAAGCGAATCGCCACAGTTGTTATTAAGTGAATCTTACGGTTGTTATGCAAATCCAGCTTCCGACAACTGGGAAGTGGCAAATGTCCGCCATGTGATTGTGGGACCCTGCAACTGTCTGAAATACATGCCGAGTGTCCAAATTCTGATCTCGTGATAGTGATGGTCCAAAGTGCAAGGACCCTTCTTAAGTAACCCTTTTTTTCGAAGTTTTGGAACTTCGAACAGTTGCTAAACGAATGGTCGTAAGTGAAGAAACCACCTGTATTCTTCCACTGACATCATCCATATCCTGTTCAGGACTGCGCTCCTACCAGTAACTGGGCTAGGGTTACACAGACACCATTTTGAGCAGTTGCGTGACACAGGTGTGTGGTTGTATATTCTATTGCTACAAATACTTCAATTTCCCCCGCTCATTTATGGTTTTCTCACTGCATGTTTTCCCTTTGAAACTGTTCCAAAGGGCTGGGGGAAGAGAAGGAGTGGCTGCCTGACTGACACATGAGGCAGCCCATCAGCCTGATGCATAGTCATACTCTGCAAAGGGGGGGTGGGTTTCCTCAGGGAAGTGTTTTGCTTCATGATTGATGTATGAGCTGGCCAATGAGTGTCCTGAGAACAGCTTTCATCCTAAACTGAATGTGAGCAAGTGGTTGGTGCATGTACCATAAATGCAGGGAATGTTTCTCCACACAGTGGGTGGTTTCGTCCGTGAAATGAAACACAAATATATACATCCAAATCTTTTCTCTCTCTTCCCAATTAGATTTAGCCCACACATAATTGCCCACACAGGGGTGGGCAATTATGGCCCCTTTACGACTTGTGGACTTCCTTTCCCAGAATTCCTGTGCCAGCATGGTTGGCTCAGGAATTCTGGGAAATGAAGTCCACAAGTCGTAAACGGGCTATAATTGCCTACCCGTGTTAACAAATGAGGTGAGTGGAGGTGTGATTCCTCGTCATCATCTCCAATCAGAATGTCTCATGTGGGCATGGAGAAGCTGGTGAGAAGCAAAACTATCTTTCGGATAGTAATTTTACTGGCTCCACTTGGAGAAATCAACAAACAGAACCTTGTGCTCTGCTGCTGTACTATGGATATGCTACAGGCACAACAGAACTGCTGCATAATAAAGAACTATATTACATTTCAGTATAGAATTTCAGCAAAGAACTTCCAGCTGTTACGGAAAGGAAAGATTTCAACACAGAACAAGTTTACAAGGTTACAATCTCTTGGCTGTGAGTTCTAGTCTTGCCTTAGGAATAAAAGCCAGCTGGGGATTTTGGGCCGATCACCAGGAGATTTAAGTTCTAGTGAGTCCTATCTTAGGCATGAAAACCAACAAGGCACTTTGGGCCGATCACCAGGAGACAGTGAGTTCTAGTCCCAATTTAGGCATGAAAGCTAGCTTTTGTCTTCTACAGGGAGTATTTTCCACACCTTCTGTTATTTGATTCCAACAGAAAAGCTGTAATATGGATAGTTTTCTAGATATGATCTGAAAATATGGGAGCCACCAAACACCCCCAAAAAGTGCAGAATGCAATTGCTGCCTACTGGATGCTCAACTCTCACAAATCTCAGAATCGAGCAAAAAAAAAAGAGTGAAGTATATACAGGTAATCCTCTACTTATGATTGGAATTGAGTCCGGAATTATAGTTGTAAGTTGTGCTGGTCATTAAGAGAGACCAACCTGATTTATTTTTTTTTGCAGCAGCTGTTAAGCAAATCACCACAGTTAATAAATGAATTTGCAATCATTACCCAACTGGTGTGGTCATTAAGCGAAGCCATTGTCCCATTGTTTTTGACAGTTTCTGACAAAAAGACCCATAAATCCCTGTCATGTGACCACAGGATGCTGCAAACAGCCATAAATGCTGACTCATCGTCAAGCACCCAAAATGCAAACGTGGGCGATAAGGAGATGTTAAAATTTAAAATCTGGGTCACATGTACCTTATTTTTTTTTTGTGCTCGATTGTAATTTGAATGGTCACTAAATGACTGGTTGTAAGTTGAGGACTACCTATTTCTGCTCAGGGTCCTGATGTTTTGATGACTAAAATCCCAAAGAATTAAATCAACAAGTTATGTCAATCAATGCTGAAAACTGCCTCCCCATAATGTCCTACAACACAATATGGTAGCCAGGTTCTACAAGTACAAGGACCAAAAACCTACCAGGAGAAAAAGATACACAAGACGATGGTGAGAATAACAAGGATTCCTCCAAGAATGCCTGCATTGCGCCGTTGTTTGTCAACTGCAAGGGAAAAAACAACAGATGTTGCTCAGGCTGAGATATGAGGTCAGGAGGTGTCAAATTGTGGGAACCTTTTGCAAAGCTCTGGTTTCACTATCCCTTGATAATGGTTGTAGCAGTGTGATCAGCAATATGCCATTGTATGCAGGACTGGGGCACCTCCTGAGTTGTGCAATTCAAGACGGCGGTCCCCACGTTATGATTTTTAATGTCCTATGGTGTCGTTGAATGAATCCATGGGGAGACTTTGTGGGATATTTGTGGGGCAGCCTGGGGGGGGTCTTCCTTGACTTAAAATGACTAGAGCGCTGGTGGCAACTGTAGCCCAAAGAATCTTTGCATGAGTCCATCTTATGTGCCTATTGCACCCATCCCTAGAATAGGAGGCCCTTCAGACTGTCAATTGTGCCTTCCTCACCTCACAATCGGAGTATTGCAAAATGGTTGACTGGGGCTGCATCTGAAGACCACCCAGAAGTGACAACTCATCAAAAGACAAGCAGTAGCACAAGCAGTAATGGATGTGCCTCCATATGTCCATGTGCCGTTACTGCTCTGTCACTGCCTTCTTTGCCAGAAGATGGCTTCTGGGTGCAATTCAAAAGTGCTGGTTTTCACCTATAAAATTCTTTATGGAATATGACCTGGTTATTTGAGGTATCACCTGTAAATGGAGTGGGTTGGAGGAATGCTGCATCCCCTCAATTAAGCAGTTTTGTCTAGTGGGATCCCATTTTGTCTAGTGGGATCTCATCATTCCTATCACCCATCTCCTCCCACTTATGACTGTATGACTGTAACTTGTTGCTGTATCCTTAACGATTTATACTGATTGTTTCCTAGTATGATTTGATTGCTTATTTGTACCCTATGACAATCATTTAAGTGTTGTACCTTATGATTCTTGACGAATGTATATTTTCTTTTTATGTACACTGAGAGCATATGCACCAAAGACAAATTCCTTGTGTGTCCAGTCACACTTGGCCAATAAAGAATTCTATTCTATTCTATAAGTGTACCTTCTCCATCATGACATCTGTCTGAAAAAGCATCTCACCAACTATTCAGGTGGACATTCCTGGACAACTATTTGTCTGGAATGGTATAGGATCTCCTGCTTCAGCAGGGGGTTGGATTAGAAGATCCCTTCCAACTCTATTATTCTATGTTCTATGTGGCTTTAACTCTACAAGGGTTACATAAGACTTTGAAAATCTGGCTTTGCTCCAGGTCTAAAATGGATTCCTTAGAATATTTGTTGTTATTTGTTTGTTTATACATTTCTTTTTCAATTGTTTGGTTTTGGCTCCCCCCACCCCCTTTTGACTCTGCAAAATGCCCAATGTTATTTGGGAATCAGGCAGCCTTCCAATCTAAATAAATAAATAAATAAATGAACATTGGTTAATAGTCCACAAATTTAGCACTTCCTGTAATGCCTGGGAGAAAATACCATTGAAAGGAGAGGCAGGACAACTATCCCCAGAAATCCCTATATGGTGAAGTCTTTGTCCGAGAACTCTAATTTATGGAAGAACTTCTTTCATAGAGTATATACAGTACTTGGACATTATTTTCTCAGCTCCAGGATTCCTGTCCAGTTCAAAGGGTCGTAATGATGATATCTATCATGCTTCTCCTATTTTTTTGGCCAATCTCTGCACTGATTTTATTTTGTTCCATATGTAATGCCTTTCAGCAATAACTTGTCATGAGGTTTATAATTTAATGTGCACAACATTAAAAAAAGAAAGAAAAGAATGCAAGATCTGTGAAGAACATGCAGCAGAATCCAGTAGAAAAACAGTATTATTTTCTGCATTTGGGCTGATGGGCTTGTATATGTGAACATTTTGTTTATCCCAAGAAAAAGTCCTCTGTGTAAAAGATCTGCATGTGAGGATGATGACGCCAACCTAATCTATGATATTCCCCCATCCCCAGATAACATGCCATCATGCAATGTGAAGGGGTCCAGCCCACAAACCGCATTCAGATGTTATTGAGAGTTTTTTGGGGGTGGAGAGGGGGGTGCAGTCAAGCTAGTGTCAACTTCTGGCACCTGCCTGGACAAATTCCTGAAGTTGTACTAGCAACATTTCAGAAGTGACTTGCCTTTGCCTCCTTCCAAGGCCTGAGAGAGAATGACTGGCCCAGGATTACCCAACTAGCTTTGTACTTAAGGTGCAGGGGTGAAATGCTCCCGGTTTGGACCGGATTGCCTGATCTGGTAGCCATGCCGGCGGGTGGTTCAGAGAACCTGTAGCAAAAATCCCTGCCCCCTTCCATGCACAGCTGAGCCGTGCAATCGTCAGAAGCTTTTTTTAAAAAGGATTTTTTCTACAACCTCTTCAGCCAAAGAGGTTGTTAAAAAAAGGTTTTTAAAAGGTAAAAAAAAGCCTCTGATGATCATAGCTGAGCCGCACAATCGTCAGAGGCTTTTTTTTTTTTACTTTTAAAAGCAATGCTTTTAAATGTTAAAAAAAAGATTGCGTGCTCAGCTGATCACTCCTCCCACCTCACACGCTGTTCTACTTACTGCATGTCTTCTTTTGGCATGCACTGTGTGCACGCACCTCGCATTTGGTGTGTGGAGCGCACTGCGTATGCGCAGCCAGCGAACCGGTAGTAAACCGGTTCAGATTTCACCACTGCTAAGGTGGGACTAGAACTCTCAGTCTCCTGGTTTCTATCCTGATTGCCTTAACTACACCACCAAACAGGCCCTCATTAACAGTACAGATAGACCTTAAAATAAGCCACCTGAAATGCATTATCCTGCACTACCAACCCACATATAATGAATAGCAGAAAAGCGAGGCAATCTGGTCAAAGAGTGTACAGCATTGCCACACCCCACCCTGCTTTTTTCTTACTTTGTGAGAAGAATACCAGTCTATCAAGTCAGTGGAAAATTAAACTCCCCCAGTTTCAAGGGCAGTCTGTATAATTTTGATTCTAGTTATCTCAGCAGTGGAAAAGCTAATCCTGAGCAATGTTAGTTAAACGATTTCCACCAGTATATCATTTGCTGGACAGTGCCGCTTCTAACTGCAAATAAAAACGTCCCTCATATTTGATGGTCAGCTACAAATTTAAAAAATTCAGTTGGCAGCTTGTTTAGCTTTATTTCTTCTTGAAAAGAAGAAATTTATTCTTGAAAAGAATAACCCCCAATATGGATTGTTCGGGAAATGGGTTCCAGCCTAACTTTTTCTGCAACGTATATGTTTCCTTACGTGAAAAAGGCACCGTTTGGGGAAAGCTTTAGATGTGAGGGTTCCTTCACCCCACTGGTAAGTGGTTATCAAACCACTTCTAGGTTTTCCTGTAGCTTTTTAGTGTCCTTTCGAAACAATGGAAGTTAAATGGAAGAGATATGAGTCCCTTAATTCTGCAGCCTTTCTGAGCTACTTTAAGTTGGTCCAACGAACCTCTCTATTTCAAATGGACAGAAGGAATAACCATAGAGAGAAGGAATGGACAGAAGGAATAACCATGAGGAATACGAAAAAGAGACATAAGCAAGCCAACGGTCAGATAAAAGAAACCTGAGTCCAGGGCCGATCTATAACTCAAGGAAGCATTTTGGACAAGACCCTGTCCACTGACATGAAGATAAAGGAAGGGAGGAGGGAAGCACATGGAGACTTTCAAAATTCTGTTCCTATGAATTTATAATAAAGGTAGTATAAGCATGCATAACTTTGGTTTCCTAATCTGGTCTACTTTGGAGGGATGACACCTTGTTGGAATAGGGTCCACCATATCACATTCTGCATCTTCTTTGGAGAGCCACTAGGGCCTCCTCAAGGTAAAGGTAAAGGTTCCCCTCGCACATATGTGCTAGTTGATCCCCGCTCTAGGGGCAATGCTCATCTCCGTTTCAAAGCCAAAGAGCCAGCGCTGTCTGAAGACGTCTTCATGGTCATGTGGCCAGCATGACCAAAGGTGCACGGAACACTGTTCCTTCCCACCAAAGGTGGTCCCTATTTTTCTACTTGCATTTTTTATGTGCTTTCGAACTGCTAGGTTGGCAGAAGCTGAGACAAGCAACGGGAGCTCACCCAGTTATGCGGCACTAGGGATTTGAACCGCTGAACTGCTGACCTTTCGATCGACAAGCTCAGCATCTTAGCCGCTGAGCCACTGCGTTTTGCATGTAGTTACCTCTAGGTATCTACATGCAAAACTGGGAACAGGATTGCTTCTAATGAAACCCAAGGAGCTTTACGGAACAACGCCTAAGAAGCTTTATGGAGCAATCGTTTCCACATTCATGCATATCCTAGTCATGGCACATTCATATTTGGCAGAATGTGGTATGGATGAATCAGGGAGATGTTTGTGTTCCTTACTGTCAATTATGTCACAGGCGTTGACCAACTGGGACCTGTGACACTTAAACAGCCAGCGCTTCAAAAGCCTCTCCAAATCACAATGCTCCCACTTATTAAGAAAAACAGAAAATGTTTTCTCCAAATACAATGTACCATTTATGTTTATAGAGCAGATGCAAACTGGTTTGGCTGTCATGCTATCTCCTAAGAAAATGACATTGCTGGGAAAGGGGAGAGCTGAGAAGACTCCTCCAACTGACAATCACCAATGTTTCAAAATTACAACACCTATTTTAGGGATGTCAAACCTTGGTGATGTGTTGGCTCAGTGGCTAAGATGCTGAGCCTGCCGATCGAAAGCTCAGCAGTTCAGCGGTTTGAATCCCTAGTCCCGTGTAAAGCAGTGAGTTCCTGTTACTTGTCCAGGTTTCTGCCAACCTAGCAGTTTGAAAGCACATAAAAAACGCAAGTAGAAAAATAGGGACCATCTTTGGTGGGAAGATAACAGCGTTCTGCGCGCCTTTGGCATTTAGTCATACTGGCCACATGACCACGGAGATGTCTTTGGACAGCTCGTTGGCTTTCAAACGGAGATGAGCACTGCCCCCTAGAGTCAGGAACGACTAGCACATATGTGCAAGGGGAACCTTTACCTTTACTTTAACCTTAGTTATTTTAAGATTTGTGGATGTCAACTCCTAGATTCCCCAGCCAGTATGACTAAGTGGGAATTAAACTCTACAGGTCTTAAAAGTTGACCTACCTTCTCAGCTAGTATATCTGAGAAGCCTCAACCCATTGGTAGGGCAGCTTGCTGGGGAAAGCTAACAAGGAACAAGCTACTAATCCAGTCTTTCTCCATCCTCCAGGCTAAGAGTTGTATTCTAAACACACCTGGAAAGCATCCTTTGAGGAAAGCTTTTCAAGGTCTTCTGGACATTTCTTCAAACTGCAACCTCCAGAATCCTCTGCTGGAAGTCACCTAAAGGTAAAGGTAAAGGTTCCCCTCGTACATATGTGCTAGTCGTTCCCAACTCTAGGAGGCAGTGCTCATCTCTGTTTCAAAGCCGAAGAGCCAGCGCTGTCCGAAGACGTCTCTATGGTCATGTTGCTGGAATGACTAAACGCCAAAGGCACAGGGAACACTGTTCCTTCCCACCAAAGGTGGTCCCTATTTTTCTACTTGCATTTTTTATGTGCTTTCGAACTGCTAGGTTGGCAGAAGCTGGGACAAGTAACAGGAGCTCACCCCATTATGTGGCACTAGGGACTGCCAGCCTTTCGATTGACAAGCTCAGTATCTTAGCCACTAAGCCACCATGTCCCTATTGTCACCTAGATATGACATATATGTCATATGTCATATGACATATAATCTACTAATTGTCACCTAGATATGACAATATCACCTAGATATAACAATTAGTAGAAGTTTATAGTGAAAATACTTGCAAAGGGACATGGGAGAAAATGGCCTTCTTGAAACAGATTTGGTTCCTCAGAAAGAAGATAACTAGACATGGACATTAATAGGAGCAGCAATTTCTGGAGTGTTCTTGGTTTTACCATCAAGAACGTGGAAGTAGCAGGAGTTATTCAGATAACAGCATCCTTTCAGTAAGCATTGGTGAGGGTAGAAAATCTCTGCTTCACCACCACAGAGTTTTTTCGTTGTGGCTTCCAGTCGGCAGGCTAGAAGAAATGGAGAACATATCACTTCAGTATCTGCCTCATTTTGTTCTTCCTTCTTGCCAACACTAACACAAAGACATAACTCAGCACAGTTGTGGTATCTAACATTATGGCTTCCCGTGTTGTGTTGACGTAAAGACCGTGAGGGAAGACTCATAATGCCTTTATGCCTTGCTGGGAATTTCCCAGAGGCATTTAACCAGACATTCTTGAAAACTGACCAAATCATGATATTAATCAATCAAATAGGGAAATAATTTTTTAATGAACTTTTGTACTTATTTCTGGATGCAAACCACCCAAAAGCAAGTAGAGCGGAGCTGAATGTGCCTATTAACTGTAAACAAAAAAAAAGCTTAATTGGAGCTAAAGGTGACAGGCAGCCATATTTAACTATAAGGAGGCCTCTTTAATGATAAAGCAAAATGTCAGATGATGGAATGGCAGCTTTCTACATTATAAGGTCCATGCAAGTGAAGAGTCCTAAACTACATCTTCACCTGCCTTACTTTGCTGCCCTCTTTCGTATTACATTAGTGGCCACTTCATGTCCTTCCTGCAGTCCTCTCTTTAAGGCTGCCTTGTTCAAATCTAAGACAATTGGAAATTAATCAAGTAGAGAACCAACCTAAACTAAGGAGACGCTATCTGGGCCTCAGGGGTTCAAAACCCAGGGAGAAACAACTATTTTATCTCCAAACTCTACCCCTGCCTTCTCTAAACTGCAATAGTTGTTGATATGCTAGACTGATCGCATGGCCCATCATGGCTTCAAGATATTTGAAAGTATCTAGTTGGGGAAGGCTTATCTGTTGTCCTGTGTTGCTTCTTAGAAGAATTGGGCATCGCAGTTGAAAATACACTGAATACTCAAATTGAGAAATGGTCCTTTGATTTAGCAGCAAGGGAGGAATTTCCACGATGGGCCATCCCAGTCAGAATATTGCTTCTGTTTACATTTCACCATGGAAAGGTCTAAATGAGCACTATTAAGCCCAGGACCACTTGATTTATCTCTAATTCCATTCCCTGAGTTTAACAGTAACAGAGTTGAAAGGGACCTTGGAGGTCATCTACTCCAACCCCCTGCTCACGCAGGAGACCTGTACTAGGGATTCAAAACTCCCACATTCAAGAACAATTCAAACCAAGGTACAAAGCTGAGTTTCCTCAAAGAATTCTCTTTCCTTGCAACAAGACCAGGTACCAAAACCGAGCCTACCACCCAGACTACAGTGTATGCATGGTCAACATTACAGGCGTCCCCCAAAACAGCAATGTTGACACATGGGGCTGTGCTTCCTCTTGTTGCCTCCAGAGGGAGCACTCTGACCTTTTTGAATGCAGGCCTTCGGGCTAAGTGTTTAAGGAAAGGGAAAAAATGAGCACAAATTGAAAAAGGAAATAATAAATGCTGGATTTTACTCACTGAGAGGCCTGAAGAAACCTCCATTAATACCTGGTGGGAGGAAAGGGCACAAAATCAGAAAGGAGGAGCAGGAGGATAATGAGGAGGAGGAGGAGGAGGATGGGAGAGGCTGGTGTCCCCTCCCACTGCAATGCTTCTTGAAGCTGATTCCTTCTTCTCTTACCTTCCAAAACCAGCACTAGATAAATAAATAAAGCCAGGCTAGGCTGGCTCATATCTCTCTCCCTTTAGGGATGTCAGTTCCATGTGGGGCAGATGCCCACTGCAGGCTCCTCACAGGAACTGGGGAAAGATTGGTAGAGCCGATCTTCAAATTATGCAGTCCGGGTGGGCCTGGGGAGGAGGCTGGGCTGTGGCATGGATGGTGTCAGAATCGCAGAGAAGTGTCATAGAACCTGGGGGTTCTAGAATGATCACTTAGCAACCAGGCGCCTGGGCTCAGGGATTCAGGATCCAGAGCAGGCCAAACCCATTGTGAGAGGTAGAGATGGACTGCGCTAGCAAGGGGGATGGGATAAAAACTCCTCCCCGCACCGATCTTGCTGCTTCCTCTCCACAGGCCATAAGGAAGGTTGGGTTACTCCAGGTCTCCTTACTGAGGATCGTGGAGCATGTTGATGAGCCGTTTCAACCTGGAGTTACAATGCTAACCTTTCCCAATCTTAACTGGATGGTCTCCGGCCTTCTGATTTATGGCAACCTGTTCCCATGCTGAGTGGATGGATGCAAAGCTTTAAAACAAAGCAAAGAGACAGGTTTATGTTCGCAGGGAACTTGAAAAGTACAAAAAAGAAAAGAAAAGAAAAGAAAGAAAGGTGTGTGTGTGTATGGTGGTGGGGGAAATAACAGGAAGAACAAGAAAACACAGACTTTGAGTGAGACGACATTATGGAGTCTTTTTTTAAAAAGGCAAAGTTGTGGTGAACTGCTGAAAAGTTCTGCTATTGCATTAGATACCCCTTCTGTCTTTCATCTGTTATTCCGGCTATTTTTAAGCACAGCTTTAGTGCTTTTTTAAAGCCCTGGAAGGTAGCATACCCTAGAACTGTGATGGTGAACCTATGGCACGTGTGCCACCTGTGCCACAAGCGTTGCCCTTGGCTCAACTGCAGCATGCATGTGCAAGCTGGCCAGCTGATTTTCGGGCCTTTTGGGCCCACCGGAAGTTGGCAAATGGGCTGTTTCCGGCCTCTGGAGGGCCTACGGGGGAGTGGGGAAGGCTATTTTTGCCCTCCCCAGGCTCCTAGAAAGGGAGCCTGGGGAGGGCGAAAAACGGGTCTACCGTGCCCACCATGCAATCACACGCCAAAAGCGGTGGGAGCATGGGGGGGGTCACACACGCATGCATGGGGGGCAGGGGGCATAGAATTATGGGTATGGGCACACACACACGTGACCACCCCACATTCCCCCCGCTTTTGGCATGCGATGGCAAAAAGGTTAGCCATCACTGCCCTAGAATCTCTCAGGATGTATCTGTTAGGTTAGAAGTTGATTGCTTTAGTGTGGCAAGATTCTGTCCGTTCAGTGTATGCAAATAAAGGATTGGATTTCATTAGATTTTTTTTGTATGTCGTCTCTGGGCTGGGGTCTGACAAACCTGCAAAAAATAGTCCTGAAAACAGTTGATGGATAATGGAGAGTGGGCGGGTTGCACAATAAAGCTGGTTCTGAGAGGCACTGGGGGCTGTGGGAGGGCTGGAGAGGAGGCTGATGTTATGAAGAAAGCTGGTGCTTTAGCAGCTGTGTCTCGTCAATGGCTATTAATGATTCAGTGACATCTCTGCTCAGTGCTGAATGCTGGCATTTTCGTGCTTAGGACAGATCATAGACTTGAGAAATTTCAATTAGCCCAAGAGGGAAATAGAACTACAAATTTTGCAAGAAGAACCCATGGGTGTTCAAATTTGAGAAAATTATGCTACTACAAGTAGTCCTCAATTTATGACCACAATTGAGCCCCACATTTCTGTTGTTAAGTGAGACATTTGCTATGTGAATTTTGTCCCATTTTACGACCTTTCTGGTGTCTCCATTCACTTGGCTTCTCAGGTCGCAAAAGCAGATCACATGACCCCGGGACACAGCAATGGTCATAAATATGAACCAGTTGCCAAACAGCTGAATTGTTTATTATTATTATTATTGTTTTTATTGTTTTAATATCAGAGATTCCATTTCTAAATTGAACAGTGTGCTTTCTAGGTAACAAAAGTGTTAAAATTTAAACATCCTCATAATCATTATGCTCAGAGGTGGGATTAATTTACCTTCCCTACCGGTTTGCAAATGTGAGTGCTCACGTGCACTTGCTTCGCTCACTCGTGGCTCCTCTGCACATGCACAGTGCTTGCACATTACGTCCGGGCGGGTGGGTGGAGCCTCCTGCTGTCGCCACTACCTGTTCGTCCGATCCGGAGACAACTGGCTGAATCCCAGCACTGATTATGATCATATCAACATACAAACATATAGTAGATACTATCAATCATTGTTAAAAAGTACACTATATTCCATATTAACATCAATTATATAAGCATCAAAATGTTTACTAATCAATTTTTCTTTCTCATATAGTCCATATTTCACATGCTAGGTTAATGCTAAAAATTAAAAAGAAGATTCTGAATATTTTATGACATGGGAACTTTTTTTACAAATGGTTAGTCAATAGGTACAGAGATCAGATGGATGGGTTTATGCAAACTGCTGAATTTTGATCACATGATCGTGGGGATGCTGGAAAGATTGTAACTGTGAAAAATGGTAAGTCACTTTTTTCAGTGCCATTGTAATTTTGATCGGTCACTAAATGTACTGTTGTAAGTTGAGCACTACCTGTACTCAAGGATCAGCAGTGTTTTAACGCTATTTTCTACCCCATGGCCTAGAGAGGAGGTTGATGGTATGAAGAATGCTGGTGCTTTAGCAGCTGTGTCTTCAATCCTATGAGGATTGCTCCTAATCCTCATAAAGCATTAGACCACTGCTGGTCTCTGCGTAGTAGCATCATTTTCTCAAATTTGAACCCCCATGGGTTCTCCTTGCAAAATTTCTGGTTCTGTTTCCCTCTTGGGCCAGCTGAAATTGCTCAGGTATATGATCTGTCCTAAGCATAGAAAATGCCATCACTCAGCACTGAGCAGAGACGTCATTGAGTCATTAATATGTCATTGAGTAGCATCATGGTTTAGATTTGGAAGGGATCCTGAGTGGTCATTAGCATGCCATCCAGGAAACAGAAGATGTCCTGTCTTTCTACCTGGCTTCTGGTTATCTGGGTTTTATGATTCAAGGAATAAAGATGATTCGAGATGGGTCACTTTGTAATTCTGGATTGATTCAGCCAAAGCAACTCTTGAGTCCTTGGGATTCATTCAGATATCCTGGAGTAAAATTCCCATTGGTGTGTTGCGGAAAAGATCAGTGGAATCTCCTCTGTATAATGAAAGTACCTGGACAGATATTGCAAGAAAGGAAGAAGAGGGGATTAAAAGAAGCTCTTGGATTATTTATATACAGATCCTGAGTTGAAGGCCTGTCACAGGGTGTGTAGAAATTGCCTGAAAACAGAACATTTAATTCCCCTAAATCATAGTAAAATGAAGACGTAATTGAAAAGAAAGTAAAAATCAGGATTGCTCGAATACCACTTTGGAAAATACTAAATTGAAAATGAATACAACAATAGAGAGAGAGTGGAGGGGGATAGAGGAGAGAAGAGAGGAAGGAGAGAGAGGGAAAGAAGAAAGGGAAAAGTAGAAGAAGAAAGAAGGAAAACAGAAGGTTAGAAGGGAGGAAGAAGGGAGGTGTGGGAGAAAGGAAGGGGAAGTAGAGAAGGAGAAGGAGAGGAGGAAAGAAGAAAGTAGAAGAGTAGATGGAAAAAGGGAGGGAAAGGAAAGAGAGGAGAGGGAGAAGAAGGATTGTTGTAAACCAAGGGAGATGAAATGGTAGAAGAGCAACCCCGAATATAATTAAATTGTTTAGGATGAAGATTGTTATGTATGGATTGGCTAGAATCTACATAAGGTTTCATGCTCGCCACTGATTGGCTGTCCAGACTGTGGGAGATTTAACCTGCTGTCATTAGCCGGCTGGTCTGCCTGGAGCTCCTTAAAAGGTGAGCTCCAGCAGCCCAGCCGGCAGAGCGCCGTCACATTTTGCTGGAAATAAAAAAAGGTGCTGAATTCACTAGCAACTCTCGCCTGCTGCCTTTGTGCCAATTTAACACTGGCGCTGAAGGACAAAAGGGACCTGAGAACTTCCTCATGAACCATGCAGCTGTCTTGCAACAAGGACCCCCGACCACCTGCACGAATGGCATTGCAGGTATCGCCGGCTCCAGCGATCTTCGACCCGCAGACGGAAGACTGGCACATATACATGGGCCATTTCAGAATGTTCCTGGAAGCCAACGATTACCTGGACAGGCAGGACAACAGGAAATGAGTGTTATTCCTGACCTACTGCAGCACCTACAAAGATCTACAAAATGGCACAGATGCTGATCGCCCCAGCAGATGTGGAGACTGTCACCTGGGCCATCCTGCAACATGCCCTGGAAAACCATTACGCACCATCTGCCGCCCCCATGGTTAGCTGAAAGGAGTTTTACCACCGGCGCCAACGAGAGGGAGAAACCGTCAATGATTTTGTGGCCAGCCTCCGGGAGATCGCTACCAGGTGCAAGTTCATAAATCCCGAAGAAATGATGAAGGACTGGATCATCCTGGGGATGAGAGACCTCTCTTTACAAAATAAACTGTTGATAAGGAGAGGGGTCTCATTCAAGGACATTG
This sequence comes from Stegonotus admiraltiensis, assembly GCA_032468215.1. Taxonomy (NCBI): domain Eukaryota; kingdom Metazoa; phylum Chordata; class Lepidosauria; order Squamata; family Colubridae; genus Stegonotus; species Stegonotus admiraltiensis. Next base: position 269,400 of record JANHZT010009156.1, on the reverse strand, counting down.
TCGAGGAAGCCAAGGCTGCAGAATCATCAGACAACTCAGCAGCAAACATAAGGAAGACCAGTGGGGTGCACCACACATACCAGGAGCCCGACTGGTCAACCAAAGTCCTTGAGTACGATAGCGACTGGGATGACGCAGACGACACCATCCACCGCGTGTACCCAGAAAAGCGGCAGAACCCCAGGGACGCGGAGAGCAGGCAGCCACGTTGCCTGGGCTGCATGGGTTTCCACACAAGGGCGGCTTGCCGTTTCCGGGACGCAACATGCCGCCGATGCCAAAGAAAGGGCCACATTGCCAAAGCCTGCAAAGCACCCCAACCCATTCCCTTTCAGCCAAAGCCTATAGCCCCGTCAGGAAGACCAGGGAACCCTAGATCCAGCCAACAACAGAGCAGATGAAGAGAGGACCAATACCAAGCTCCCAGAGAAATCCATCACACAACCGTGCAACACAGAGATACATATGAGCAGGAGAAATATCACGCAGTCGTGACCATTGAAGGGGAACCATGCAAAATGGAGCTGGACACAGGGTCATATTTTACAATAGTATCCTGGCAAACAATCAAGAAGTTGAACCCAGCCACAAGCAGGAAGTTCCTGAAGCCACCAAATGTCCGCCTGAATGACTGTCAAGGGAACCAGATAGAGGTACTAGGCAGAATGGAGGTCAAAGTAACGTTCCACAAGTTCCAGGGCCAGCTGCCACTCATGGTCATTGGCAGCCACCAGCCATCACTGCTGGGAATAGAATGGTTTAAACCCCTGGGCCTGGACATCACCAGACTGCACAGCATAACCACCCACGAACTGGACCAGCTGTTGTCGGAGTTCACAGACGTCTTCAATGAGGGCATGGGTAAATATACAGGGAAACCCATTTCATTTAATCTAGACCCCCATGTGACCCCCATCAAGGTCAAACCCCGTAGGGTACCATTTGCTTTGCGGCCCAAGGTCAAGGAACAATTAGACAAGCTCATTGCCTAGGGAATCCTTGTGCCAACCGACCACGTGGTGTGAGAGACCCCCATATTCACCCCCGTGAAGCCAGATGGGTCCATCTGCATCTGCACAGATTACAAGTGTACACTGAACAAGGCCCTCCAGCAGAGTGCGTACCCAGTGCCCATGGTGCAACATCTGTTGCATTCCCTAGGAAGCGGGAAGATATTCGCCAAGCTGGACCTTGCCCAGGCCTATCAGCAGCTGCCAGTAGACGAAGCCACCCCTGAAACAAACCATAGTGACTCACAGGGGGGCATTTAAGTGTACCAGGTTGCAGTTTGGGGTCAGCGTAGCCCCAGGACTTTTCCATTGCCTAATGGAGTGGTTACTGCATGGGATCCCGGGGTGGTGCCATACTTCAATGACATTTTTATATCAGGGGAGTCAATAGGCCAGTTGATGGAAGGCATGTGCAAAACCTTGGGGAGGTTCCAGGAAAAAAGACTCAAAGTGAACCCTAATAAATGCAAAATTGGTGTAAGGCAGGTAGAGTTCCTGGGCTACCTAATAGATGGGTTGGGCATCCACCCAACTGACAGCAAGATGAAAACCATTAAGAACGCCCCCACACCGAAGAATAAGGCAGAACTGCAAGCCTTTTTGGGACTGTTAAACTTTTACAGCACATTTTCACAACAGAAGGCCACCATTGCTGAACTGCTCCACCACCTCCTGGGGAAGATGACACCATGGACCTGGGGACAGAGGGAAGACCAAGCTTTTGCTGCAGTGAAAGACCTCCTCTCATCTGACAGCATCCTGATCCAATATAACCACACATTGCTGGTTTGGATCACCTGTGATGCCTCCCCTTTTGGAGTTCGGGTGATCCTCAGCCACCGCCTACCAGACATAATGGAAGCACCGATAGCATACTACTCCAAGACCCTGTCATTGGCCGAGCACAACTACAGCCAAATTGATAAGGAGGCCTTGGCCGTGGTGGCAGGCATCAAGCGGTTCCACGAGTGTGTATACGGTAGGCATTTCGAGCTTGTAACCGACCATAAGCCCCTATTAGGATTCCTCACCGGTAACCAACAGACCCCACCATACATGTCCCCGAGGATGACCAGATGGGCC
>JANHZT010009156.1:177032-194281 GCA_032468215.1 Stegonotus admiraltiensis | reverse complement strand
GCTGGCTGGAGAATTCTGGTAGTTGAAGTCCACAAGTCTTAAAGCTGCCAAGTTTGAAGACCTCTGGTTTAGACTAAGTAAGGAATCTCTGCCCCACCCACCCACCTCCAGTTAAATTCTCTGGGAAGGACAGACTTCTAGATTGACTCTGTTTTGATGGATTATTTAGGTGCACCAGTTACAGCTCAGAATTACAACTGGACAAGAGATAAAGGATTTAGTTCCTTGAGATCAGGTTTAGAATGAGAGCTAAATTCTCTATTCCTAGGAACAGAAGTTCCATTCCTAGATTCTGCTCAAGTGTTCTTTCTCAGCGGTGTAATTTGCAAAAAGGAAGACAGGTTTTTAAATGGTTCCTATTAAGACAATCGGAAATCACTACTACTTGCCCACCTATGAGAGCACCCAAGGTTCCCTCTGGAGATCCTAAGCTGCTGTGGTGGGTTTCGTACTTCTGATCCCCCTGCTTGATTTTCTTTTCTCTTAAGCAGAGAAATGAGGAGCAGCTGGAAACTTCCTCCTCCCTCCCCCACTTATGAAATGAAGCAGACTGACACTGATTAATTCCTTAATTTCTTTAATCAACCAGAAATTAATGACTCTTGCTCTTCCTTCATTCCCTACAGATGAGAAAATTGCATGATGCTAAAGCAGATGAGATTAACCAGACAGCTACAAATGGGTTTCAGGGGAGGGCAGGGATATTTGGGGGGGGGCAGGAAAAGGGAGGGAGGCCAGGCGAAGACAGCAGAAGCAATGCTGCATGACAAAATAAGGGTGGGGGTGTGAAATTGCAGGGCAGAATATCTGATCCAAATGCCTAAGTCATTACTTGGAATAACTGGGGGAAGCTATACCTACTCTATTACTATGCACACCCCATATCACAAAAGATACTTGAGCATCTTTTGATAGCAGAGTTTCATGTCCCAGGAGAGTAATTCTACAACAGTGAAAGCTGAATTTTGGCACACACATTCTCCAAAGTGCTCCTACCAAATACTCCACAAACCAGTTGGGAGTACCTCCTGTTGTGCTACTGAACCAATCTCCAAATAGGGGAAAGCAGAAGGCAGGTATGTATGTGACAGTATAGGTGAGCATAAGAACTAAACAATGACTTTTCACACTCATCTGAACTACTCCTGCATTATTAGAGAGGATCTCGAAAATATATACATATACTAGCCATTATACAGGCCAACTCATCCTGGACAAGAAGTTGAAATACACCAAATGGAAAGAGGTCTATCTGGAATCTACTTCCCCTGAGGTCTACTGTATCCATCAACATAAGTGAATGCCCCAATATCTAAGAAAGATGATCAAAAGAAAGCCGCTGGAATGAGTTGCAGGGGGCTTTGACCAAATTGGCTCTCAGAAACCACAAGAAAAATGAGGACTCTAAGAGTCTACAGCAGGCACGGTCTATGGTGATCAAATAGAATACTGCATTGTATAATTGGGAGGCAGGGTATGGGGAGAGATACTGGTAGCTCATGATCCTTTTTGATTTGGTAGGATATTTTTTCAATGATCTCCCTACATCCTTAGAAAGATCTCCCCAGAAAAATATATATGACTTGATGAAGTTTCTAAGAGGACATTTAGAAATGAGAGTGGAAATGATAATAATATGGGCATTTTGATTCCAATCAATGCTTGGATGATGTCTTAAACTTTCCTTTACAGGTAGTTGTTGGTGAGATTAATGACCTAATTAATGGTTACAGTGTAACGAGCTGTTTCATTAGTAATTTTTCATCATTCCTTGATGACTTGAAAAGCTTTTGGCCAACAAGCAAAGAGATAATATTACAGAGGATACGAATAGACCTTCCGATTTCTGGAGCAGAAAAGTTTAGTGGCACTTGTCCAAGTGAGCCACCAGCTTTCAGGAATCAGGCAACAGTTCTGCCAAAACTTAACTGGTCGGTAAGACAGCTCTCTTTTATTTTGGCAAAGCTTTCTGTAATTCAGTGCCTAAGATCAGTCACGAAGGTCCATCTCCAAAATCATTTGGTCTTTGTAGCTGAATTGCCTTGACCTGAGACATTCAACAATACCCATCACATCCCAAATCAATAAAGTTTCCTTTATGGTCTGCTATTGTTCTGACCTGGAGGTTAGATCCCTGGATCTGGCAATTTTGTCTTTTTTAAATCTGCAGAACTCACGAAAATTGTGAGTTCTAGACCCATGAAAGCCAGCTGAGCGATTTTAGCCCAATCACCAGGAGATGGGGAATTCTAGTCCCACCTTAGGCATGAATGCTGTTTGACCAGGCGACAGTGAGTTCTAGTCCTGCCTTAGGCATGAACACAGTGTGGATGATTTTGGGCCAATCACCAGATGAGTTCTAATCCTGCCTTAAACATGTAAAACCAGCTTGGTGATTTTGGGCCAGTCTCTTTCTTGACCAACTTACCCCACACGATTGTTCTTCTGGGGAAAATAGTAAAGAATATTGTTATGTTTGCCACCTTGAGTTGTACTATATATGAAAGAAACATAGGGTAAAAACCTTCTTTAAAATAGGCCCTCAATGATCAGCTATGAAAATTACTGAGAGGTTCAACAGGGGAGAGAAGAAAACATCATTAAAACTAGATGCATGAGGGAGTGAATGTGAGAGGGAGAAGAGAAATGGTGGACAAGGGTCTCTTTTTCTACACCACCTCCTCTCCTCAGCAAGGTTCCCCATCATCCTCATCCTTGGTATCTCCACTGTGACTCCTTGGGAGGCCAGAATATCCTCCTGAACACTCCTTTCGGCCCCCACTGAAAGCTAAGCGGCCAGGTGGGCTTGCAGAGAAGTCTAGAGATTCACTGACACTGAAGATGTATTTCTCCCATAGGAAACGCTCCAGGTCAGGGTCCAGCGTTGGTGAGTTGGAACCCCGAATGCTCCCTATTGACGCGGTGTATTTCTCAAAAATCTGCCGACGGTACTTGAACTCCAGAATAGTCTTGGTGTAAGTGTTGAGGGTCAGCACCGAGGCTGACATGCAGAGAGTGAAAGAGAGCCAGGCCAAGCTGTGGGGAGAACATCAGGAGAGGTAAGCAAAGGAGGAGAGAACAAGATTTGAATCCTTCGGCCATTGGTACCCTGAGGTCTTCCTCAATTGTCCATCACCATTCCCAAACATTTATCCATTCACTCAGACGCACTGCTTCATTCATCCACAAAGTTCCCTCATCTCCAGAATCTCAATATTAAGGCCAAGGTCAATGTCTCCTCTATTATAAATAAAAACAGAAGCTTCGGTCCATGAATTTTAAATATGCTTCATTACAGAGGTGTCTGAGACAGTCACGACAACAGTTGTCATTGGGCAATTAAAGTCCCATCCCTTTCTTGGCCTACATAAAAGGAACAAGGATTCAGTCATTCTATCATAGGTATCCTCTTGACTTTTTTGAACCTTCTGCCCATGGACACCTACCTCTTGATGTTTTAGAATCATTCCTCTTTTCCACAGCTTTTGCCAGTTTTACAAGTAAGAAAACCAGGTTTCTTGAGTTATTAGACAGTTTTCTCTAAAATATCTCTGGAGATTCAGGATTTTTATATTTTGTTGTTCTTGTTCATTCAGATTTACGCTCTTTGTTTTACCCTCCACTGTGCTTTTGTCATCAAAAATGAGCAGACTATACATTTTGGTAGATCAGAATCTCGTACTGTTTATCACAGGAATTTACGATCTTTTACGATTTACCTCTTGGATCGTATAACTATTCTTGGACACTTCTGAATCTCTTCCTCCCCCCGTCCTTTTTTTTTTTCCTACTTTGATCAAATCCTCTCTTTTCTTCCATCCTGACCTGGTCCAAAGAATTACAAGACAAGGTGGCAAACTCTAAAGGGGAAAAGATCCTCATCAAAGCTGGCTACTCACCCAAAGGACCATCCATAATACCACGTCTGGGGCCTCCAATCTTTTGGCCCCAGGTTTACAGCTACCTGAAAGACAGTCATGTACATCATGTGGGCCACCATGCCCAGGAGACCTGTGGAGAAGAAGAAGCCCATAAGCCCATTCAGCCACAATTCCTCTGCACCCTGGAAATGTTGCAGGTAGCAATCAACAGTCTAAATGGGCAAGCAGACATGCCCATATATATACACATGCAAAATCTAAGAGTAAGGCTCTCCCCAGTGCATTCTCTATAAAACTATGGATGTGTAGAGTGGGGAAATGAATGAAGGGTATATGCAGGCAGTCTTAAACTTACAACCACAATTGGGACCTGAATTTCTGTCACTAAGTAAAGCAATAGCAATAGTAATAGCATTTAGACTGATATACTGCTTCGTGGCATCTCTTACGACCCTCTCTAAGTGGTTTACAGAGTCAGCATATTGCCCTCAACAATCTGGGTCCTCATTTTTCCAACCTTGGAAGGATGGAAAGCTGAGTCAGCCTTGAGCCGGTGAGAATCGAACTCCTGGCAGTTGGCAGTTAGCCTGCAATACAGCATTCTAACCACTGCGCCACGATGGCTCATGTTCCAACAAGGCAATTGTTAAGTCAATCACACCCAGTTTTATAAACCCCCTCCCCCTCCCCCCCCACATTGGGCATTAATTAAGATTCCCTAATCAGCTTGGCCACATTGCTAAGAATTCTGGGAGTTGAAATCCACCACTCTGAAAATGGCCAATATTGGGAAATCTATATCAGCACTATCTCTGAGACATTTCTGTCTACACAGAATAAAGGGATGGACAGGGATGGGCAAGTAGCAATACCTGACAAAACAGTGATCACAGCTGCGAAAGCGTTGATCTTGAGACCATCAATGAAGTTGGCATAGTAGATAGCATCTAAACACATGAGCAAGAATCCAATACTCAACAGGATGATATAAAGAAATTCGGAAGCGACAGACAGCCACAGCACTCCTGCAGGAAAAAGAAAGGAGTTATGGGGAAGAAAGAGGCCTTGTAGCTGCTTTGCTACCAGGAAAGAAGATGATGGCAGCGGTTAAATTATTCTGTTACCCCGGAGACTGACTGAAGCTTTTCCTCTGGCTCTGCTTATAAGATTCAAGAGCCCAGCTGGGATGGGCTGAAAAAAACCGACAACAAAAAAGGCATTTGGAATGACTGAGTGCAGGGTGAGAAACCACAAGGCTTTTCTATCTCTTTGAGAAAGCAACACTTGATTAGCTGAAAACTTTATCCCAGAAAAATAAGCTTTGCGGTACTTACAGAGTTGCTTCCCACTCATTTCGCACCTGCATGTGTTGGCCTATTTTGCCATCCAAATTCTCACCTTGTTCTGACTCTGGAGGCAGCTCAATGAAACTCCGACACTTCTCCTCTGGCGTGAGGGGAACAGTGAGAGAAGACAGTGACAGGTTAGCCACAGCTGCTGCTGTACGTGACAATGAATGCCAACATTTTGTGATGCTGTCCCTCCCCTGCGCCCAGGAAAAGGGGATCTTTCGGCTTCTGCTGCTGACTAGTGGCAGGTAGATCTGAGTCGATCTCAGCAAGAAAGTGCACAAGGTTGAGAAGACAAAGAGATATAGCAAGGGACCAAAGAAAGAGTGCCGTAATCCGAATACCATTTTTCCTCATCTATAGTAACTTCCCCTAATCAAAAACCCTCTAAATACATTGGATTTTGACTCTCAGAATCCCTAGCCAGCAAAATCCAGCTGGAGGCTAAGGAAGTTGGAGAGCATTTGGGTTAGGTAAGGGTTAAACCATGACTTTCAAAGTTGTTTCAAATTTTAAATAGAATAGAATAGAATTCTTTATTGGCCAAGTGTGATTGGGCACACAAGGAATTTGTCTTGGTGCATACGCTCTCAGTGTACATAAAAGAAAAAATGCATTCGGCAAGAATCATAAGGTACAACACTTAATGATAGTCATAGGGAACAAATAAAGTTCTCAGTTTCTCTACTGCACTCTAAATTCTGATTCACAAGGTCTGGCAGCCTTGTCCAGCCACTGGCCCCTCTTACAATAATTGGGAGACTATGGTACTAGGTACGTTTTTCATAATGCTGCGAAGGGAATGTTTTGGGATCTGTGCTGAGAAGTCAAACTAGTGAACATGTCCATCTTCGGACATTTCTCAAAAAAAACAGCCGATGTTCTTTTCCAAAGAATTCTCCAAAAAAGGTAAAATTGGGGTCTACTTCCTCCCTTAAAATTGGATTTGACTGGCTACAGGTAGTCCTCAACTTATGACCGGACATTTAGTGCTGGCCAAAGCAACTATGAACCTACCTTGGAGCTACTTGCAACCCAGATTTGAAGTTTTGATGATCCTCCCCAAATCAAATGACTGAACTTCAGACAGTTGGCAGCTGGGCTCCATTTACAGCCATTTGAGCATCCAGTGGTCACATGATTTCATTTTATGACAGTTATGCTTTTATTTCCAGTTTTTGGGAAAACCATGCCCATAACGAGCTATTGGTTTGCTTTGGGATCAATGCATTTGCTTAATGACCACTGCAAAAAAGGGCATAACATTAGGTAGGTCATGTGGTAACTTACGACCATGATGGTCCGGCTCCATTATAGTCGTAAGTTAAAGACTATCTCTACTGTGAATGGTTCTGAACAGTATTGCTTATTCACAGCTAATTTTACCTCCTTTTAATCTACTAAGTATGTTTTCTGAGTTTGTACAATACACTGAACTATGAAACTGCCAGGTTTATTCAACATACTAGGCTTAAATATTACTGGCTAGTTGCGGTTCAGTGTGCTAGGCAAACAAAGGCCCTCTTTTCCATACTGTACAGTTATTTTGTGTAAATTAAACAAAATTAGAGACAGCCTGTAGTACTCTAGAGAAGTTGTTTCTGTACCGTCTGGGGGTTCCAAATAGGACTTCAGCAATAGCTAAATGGGAGCACCATTTTCCCATTTCTACTTCAAAATGATTTCGATCAAGGTGAGGAATGCCCTAGATTTTGAGGAAATGAAAGAGAATGATTCTTTGGACAGAGCCTTTCATGTCGTGCATCAAACTGCAACCTAAACGTCTATGGCAACCTCTTCTTTTGGTTGTGTCCTCATATGAGATGGTGTAATGCAGCGGTCCCCAACCTTTCTGGCTTGGCCGCCCAGCACAATGGGGGAGGAGAAGATGGTTCTGTGTGAGTGGCAGGTGCACACATGCACACAGCTCCATTTGCACACTTGCGCAAGGACCAGCCATTCACACAAGGGGAGCTTTTGCGCGAGAAAGCAAGTGCCCACCGCTCAGTCGAGGGGAGCTTCATGCGCACACTTGTTCACCCGCTGTTTCTGCGGCCCGATTCCGAACGGGCCCCAGCCCGGTAGTGGGCCACAGTCCAAGAGTTGATGTAATGGGCTGTGAGAATAACCTTGAGGAACAGGAGGAAGAGCTGCAGCCAAAGCAACAGTCAAATAAAAGAAATCTGAGTCCAGAGCAAGAATGTAATTTGAGAAAGTATTTCACACCTGACCCTCCCTAGAATAATGGCAGGGAGAGGCTCATTCAGAGTTGCAAGCTTCTATTATTGTACCTATAACAAAAGTAGTTTTTATATTCATGTCTTTAGCTTTCAAGTCTGGTCCATCTCAAAGGCCTTGGACTCTTTTTTCCCTTAACACAACATAGGTTCTGCTGTGGATCCAATCTTATACAAATCACTAACCATACTGTTCAAAGTACAGGTAGTCCTCAATAAATGACCGGTTGCTAAGCAACTATTCAAAGTTATGACAGGCTTCCCCGGAGCTACTTATGACCCAGTTTCAAAGTTCTGATGGCTGCACCCACATTACTTGTATTCACATGACCACATTTTGATGCTTGGCAATGAGCTCACCTTTGCAGGCTCCTGTAGTAACATGACTGTGATGGGTTTTTAACCAGTTTCTGACATGTACTTTTAGTTTCTGGGAAAAGAAGCCCATTGGGGGGAAACAAATCTACTTAACAACTGCCACACTCACTTAATGACTATGGTGTTCACTTAACAACCACCGTAAAAAAGATGGTAAAATTGGGCATGGTCACTTGATGACCTGATTAATGACCGTCATGGCCATAATTCCAAGCATGATTCATAAGTCGTAAGTCAAGGACTGCCTGCACAAGCAGGTAATCAGTTCAGTACCTCAGTATAGGCAGGTCACCTTGTCTCCAGTCTGTGAACAAAAACCTTTGTTCCAAAATCTTTCTAATTTAGGCAATAGCAGCATCTGGTTCTTTCTACTTGGAAAGTTGGATCAGCCTGAATCGCCACCATCCAGAATTGGCGGCCAGGGTGTATCCATTAATCATTGACTTTAACTCGCCCCACATTAAAATAATGAGGGCAACCCCCCCTTAAGATCTCATTAGTGAGGCAGAATGGGGATTAGCAATGAAGAGAACCCCATTTATGCAGCATATGCTTCTCCAGGGCTTACAGACTTGCGGAAAGTGCTTTAACACAGCTGTTTGGCCATGCTCTGAGATACAGGAGGGAGAGAGCAGGTGCCAAGATTTGCAAAAGTACAACCCCCCCCCAAAAAAAAACTCAGGTGGGGATGAAAATAACCCACTTCCAATTTTCACACAGAAGGCTGAGCAAGCCAAGGGTTTTGGTGGCATCTTTCTCTGCTTTATTCAAGAGAAGAAACCATGGTGCTAGTACCCACATTCTAACAATTCATTGAAAAAAAATCCTGTGTTTAACCAAATAGAGGGTTTTTTTTAATTATTATCTGTTGTATTTATCTCATCCTCCCTCCCAAAAAGCTCAGGTGGGTTCTCACAAGTCTTTCCAGTTCATATTCCAACAATCCTCCAAAGTTATCAGATCAAGAAAAAATAATTGTGTAAGATAAAGTTGGCCCAAGGGCCTCACCAGGGTTTCTGAGGATATGAATACTAAGATTTCACTTGCTACTGTGCCATTCCTTATTATCGTTGTTGGTTATACTACATCACACAGAATAGGTCAAATCTCTGTCACTAGTAATCTAGAAAGCGGATCCCAGACAAAAGTAAAGGAGAAAGAGGTAGGAAGGTCTGGCTGGAGAAAAAACTCTGTGCTCTTACTTATAAGTTGGCCATATTAGTCTCTTCTTATAAAACTCTACTTGTTAAGGTCCTTTGTGGCCCCTTGAGGTTTTCCTACAACATTGTCTACATTGCTTATCTAGCCAATTCCACCCCCTTCCGTTTCCTTCTTAGAAGCTCACCCCATGAAAACATGAATGTCTAATCACAAATACAGTCACGGAATCAATTGCCCATGTAACCCTCTTTAATACCTCCATGATGTTCTTCACACGACAGCCAGAAACCCGTGTGGAAATACTGAAACGCATACTTGTCTTCACCCGTCTCCCAGATGTACTGGACTTTGTGGGGATCCACCGTCTCATTCGTATCCATGGTCCCATTGCTGTTGTTGGGTGCGCAGTTCCCTTTCTTGACCACTGAAAGGCAGGGTGATTTCACCACTTTGTGGGTCCCTTCACACCAATAGCTGGTGCTGAAAGCCGACACAGAGAAGCAGAGGGCAAGACAGTTGAGGCCCAAAGAAAGCATTGAGCGAACTCTTCGGCTTAATTGAATCATCATTACAGTTTCCCCAGAGCTACAGGAAGAGACAAGGGCTGGTCCTTGAGATCAAACCCAATTGTTCAAAGTCGCTCTAAGTGGTGGATCGATCAGACGTCTTCTGGATTTAGTGAATAATTCTGCACAAGAGTCCGGTGGCAAATTGCTTCTCCAATTTTCATCATTCCCTCATCTTTATAAGGAAAGAATGGGCTGTGTCCAACAAAGCAATCGCCCTAAAGAAAAATAAACATGTCAGAACTTGGAGTTAAATCTGGTTACTTGAGGATGTATAAGGAACAGAAACAAAAGTTTTCTGAGGAACAAATGGGATCCAGGATCAGGAGGAAAAACACGGTTTGCGCTTACATTCCAAGGGATGTGTGCCAATGAGATTGAACGAACAAATAAAGAGATGGGTGCCATCAATCCTAGATGCTCCCTGATGACAGCTCCTCATGTGACTGAGCAAAAGATACCATGCAGCTAATCCTTCACACCTTAATAGATTTCAGAGTGTGTATGTGTTTGTGGTAAAAAAGATGGGAAAGGTAATGGGGGAAAATGGGTTATAAATGGAAGGTGACAAAATTCTGCACTCGGCCCTCAGAAAAGTCTGATAAAGCTTCTCTATGTTATGACTCAAGGTTTGTGGATATTATCAGCAAGATAAATGGCTTGTGCTGAATATTTTAAAAAGATCTTTTTTTAAAAAAATCTTCCTTTTGACTAGTCTTTTCTTCCTTTTTACTCCCCTGTTAATAAGAACAGAACCTTTCAATCTGAATAGAAAGCAGAGACAATCCTAAACCCTTCCTAACGTTGAAAGACCATCAATGAATTTAAAGCAAATGCTAAAAGTCCTTTGGCATGCCACAGAATCTACACATCATTTAGGATGCTTTTCATCTCTTTTCTGTAACTAGCAAAGTCTCTTTTGAAGAGCTAAAGAAGCTTTCCCAATTATGGACATCTTTTTCCAACCTTCCATCATTACCATCTGCCACCCATATAGTTATGAGGGGGTTGATATAGGTTCAGGGAGTGAAAAAAAATCTCCCTCTTAGGCTGCAGAGATCAGCTTACTGGATGGTGGCACTGTCTTACATTCCATACTACTAAATTTACATGCTAAAATTTATCTTCGGCTATTACAAAAAGTCCTAGAAACTTCCAGAGGCCTTACCTAACTCTAAAATGCTATCTTGGAGACCCCTGATCAGAAGCAAATACTCTTCATGGTGAACAACTAGCCATGTCAATCTCCCACCACATTTTCCTTTTCTCTCTCTAGAGCAACAGTATGGGAACTAGGCAAAACATTAAGTGGCCCCAGTTTTGGGAGGAACCCAAGACTCCAAAAAACCCCAACTCATAAGATTAGCTTCCTAGGCACTCCACAGTTTATTGTGCCTCACAGTGGAAAAGCCAAACCTAGAATTCTAGGAATTCCTAATTATTTCAAACGCCTCCCCCCACTTTCTTAAATCTCCCCTAATTTGCTTCCCAGCAGCTCTGTTGGGTCCATCAGGCTCGTTAAATCTGTTTAGAGCTGGATCTTTGAGTGCAGCCTATCCAAAGCAAGTGACTTGCTTAGCCGCTGCACCTACAACGTTGCCTCTCCTTGGGAGGAAAGGAGAAATGAATGCCTTGTTGATCCTGCTTTAAGAATTATTTCTCAGTCCTCTTCCTCTCCTGAATGAAGAAATTGTCTTTCTGAAATCCATGGCAGCTCCTTTACAGTTCTCTCCCACAAACTCTTCTTCTTTTAATTATTCATCACAATTACAAGCCACAAGCATGCAGCGGGCTGTGTCAAATCTTTGGAGTTCTGCCAGTTCAAACTGTTGCCCAGAAGGAATGTCAAAAATCCAGTGTTTGTGCTGAAGAATAATGGAAACAAATGCAGGAAGAGAGGAAATCTGTATCTGAAGGAGTGGCACCCTTGTCAGAATGGTCCAGCAGTTCACAACCCAAAAAAGAAGCAATTTGAACCAAGTGGATCAGGCTCTTTATGGCTTGGGGGAGCCGAAAGACTGGATTGCAAAGAGTCCAAAATATTGCCCATTAACAACAGCTCACAATGCCACTTAAACTATATCAGCCACAAATATCCCCATTTGAAGAAAACATTGGATATTCAAAATCCAGGAAATGTTGATTCCCCTTCTTTAACAGATCCAAAAGAAGGTTGCTCAAGAAGTGATCCCAAACACAAGTATCATGGGTGTCATTCAAGATCCCTCCGTTGATGGATGGAGACTAATCCTGGAACATTTGACCAAATTGCTCCTGGACCATCACGCCAACAGAGGAATGAAGGTCTATCCTCTTAAAAAAAGAAAGGAAGAAAGAAAGAAAGGAAAAGGAATTTAGCTGGTGCTAATAGACAAGATGCAAGGATCTTCAGCAGAGAGATAGATTCAAAGAGCAACTCCCAGGAGTTCACCCTGCACCTTGTAAAAAACGCTGCTCAGTTGCTGCTCAGTAGGAAGAATCTCTGTACACCGGCTGGGCTGACTGGAGAGGTGGCATAAGCAGGGTGATAAATGAGCAGGCAGTGAAGAGCTTCGGCACCCTCCAGTGCGACACAGTCCCTGGGGGGATAGGAATCAGCAGAGAAGTGGAGCAGCAGCTGATTTAAAAAAAACAAAAAACAAAAAATCCACATACACACAACTTCATTAGTGCCAAGGGGGTACCAGTGCCAAGTTTGAGGGATTAGCATCTAATAAAGGAGAGAGGAGAGGAAGACAGCACATTACAGAGCCCGCTTTTTAATTCTGCGTTCAATCAGCTGGCTCCTTGAAAAGGATGAAAAATTGGATGCCGAGATGAGGGAGCAGCTGGGTCAAAGGTGACAGAGTGGACTGAAAGAGAGAGAGAAGAGGGCAGGGAAAGAGAGAGGGGCGGAGGAGAAAGATAGAGATCAGGTCATGGTCATGGAAGACCTATCAGTAGAAAGGGTGGGCTGATGAACTGGGCTGATCAGTGACACAGAGGGATTATTATAATACTAGTGAAAGATTTCCACCAAACAGCATTTGGGGGGTTGAAAACATTATTGCAGTCTGATGTTTAGAGAACAAAGGATTACAGCAAATGTACACTAGCATTATTGCCGTTTGTATTTTTCCTTTTGGCTGCTCTTGTTCCCCATTTAAAACGTCAGCTCTTGTTTAGCAAGCATGAATACATAGGGAGGCCGGTCAATATAGAAAACGAATACTGAGATAGATAAGGGAATATTTGTCCCATAGCTCAGAGCTCGTGGGATCGATCCTTACATAAACAAGAGTGAATAGATTGGCCAATATGTCAGTCTAAAAACTGATATGTATCATATTCTATGTGTATTTCACTGCCCAGCCAGTTCTGTGCCTCTCTTATGAGATATTTAATCTTTATCTTTGGATCTTGGGTCTCTTGGGATTATCATCTGGCTGGCTATAAAGAGATTGCTTTTGTGTGTCCCATTTTCAATATGATCAACATGTTAGGAAATCAAAGCTGGCATAGACTTAAACACCACAAAGTAATTAGAGCAGAGAAGATCTAATCGGGTGGACTGGCAGCCGGAATGCTAGACTTCTAAAGAAGAAGAAGAAATAACAGTGATGCAAGCTAAGTGGAGGACAGTTGGGAAATGGGAAATGTATAGGCATTGTAGGGTATAATGGAAATAGTCCATTTTAGGACACACACACACACCCCAAAGGCTGCATTCAGTTCCTACATATTTCTATAACCACCCCCACCCCCCCAAGCTGCCTCTGACATCACTGCCAACCTTTGATGGCATAAAATAGATTCTTGACATTTTGGGCTGCGAAATATGCATACAAAAATAAGATAAACTGTAAAATAGACTCAACACAATGTAGAAAACAAAGACAACCTACCCACTCCCCAAATTCCCTTACAAAATCCAAGTAAAGACAAAAGAGGACTCAGTTTGCTTTTGATACTCCACAAAATGTTATTCCACATCTTTCATCAAAAAACTTCCCATTCCCAAATTCAGACTATAAGGGGATTAAAGGCATCTCAGCAATCTGTTTTCTAGTAGGGGTTTAGGAACTGGTCACATCCCCTGTGGTAGCCGTGTTGTTCCTGGACAAATTTATTTACAGGAGTACCTCAGTACTTAACTGCTTTGAAAATCATCAGATTTGGTACTCAATGCATTTGATGCAGAAATTTTGTCTCGGTACTCATTGTTTGTTTGGTACGACGCACAAGCTATAACTTGTCGGTATCAGCTACCTCATGACTCACTACCCTTTTCAGCTGGAAAAAAAGGGTGACTTGTTAGTCACGTGGTTTGTTTGCTGCTTGTTTTTAGTACTGGTCATACCTCCTGGGACCAATTAATGACGAGTACCAGGGTACCACTATATTTATTTATGTTAAATTTATTTGCAGTCTATCTCACCGTGGGGCTACTCTAGTGGTTTTTGCGTCTTCAGCCATTTGAGGAAAATGCCCACAACACAACACGTTTTCAAAATTCAGAGTATTCCATCTTGACCCAAAACTGAGAGGATGTGAGCTGATGTATCTCAGTATTTTAATAATAATAAAAAAAATCTAAGCACTTCATGTAATATGAAGCTTGCCCATCCCTTAAGTCTCCCTGAAACCAACTGAACTTAAGCTGCTGGACCAGAAGAGATTTATCTAGCCTTACCGCCTATAATTACAAACAGCCCCTGAGTTAAGAATGTCCAACTTAAGGACAACCTTTAGATATGAACAGGCTGCCTATTACTATAAATGGCAGATGGAATTTCTGAAGCTGCACATTTTTTACACATAGCCTGTTTGAAGCCATTCCTGAAAGCATTGCACAGCTTCAGCGGTTCATTGGTTCAAGGAAGGACAATGCCATCCTCCATTTTTAGTAATAGGCAGTCCATTTCGTAAGCAAGAGTTCAACTTACATACAAATTCAGGTTAAAGCTGACTTAACAGCAGAACTCATTCTAACCTGGAATTTTCTATAACTAAAAATCTTTCATGATGGAAAATGCACAATTTATAGTCTCACTGTAAGGAAATGTGATGGATTGTAGTTCAGGAGCAAGAGATAACTCAGTTTAGATAGTTTGTGTGAGAGAAAGAGGATGAAGACAGCTCCTCCCTCATAATTTGCAGAGTATATGCTTGGGGGTTTGCTTTAGTTTGACAAGATTCTGTCTATAGATGAGGATCAATTTTTTAAAAATCTGCTTGGAAGAATCACAGTGTCTTTCTTGGTTTTTGGAGCTTGATAAAGAGCTCTTCCTAATATTTAATGTAAGGGCCTTGCCTCGCCCTTGAGTTAAAGTATCTCTTAACTATACCTGGGCAGGCAGAAAACTATCAAAGTGAAAATAGTTATCTAATGGCTGATCCATATTTTGCTCCTTCAGCCTCAATAGTGACTCATTATTGAATGATACTGACCTCATTTTGCCTGTGCAACCCGTAGTAAGCAAAGTGATTGGCTAATTCCTCCAGCTTTGCTACTTTACTATTCTGCATGTCTGGAACTACACTGTATGGAAAAATTTCCTAACACTGGTGGCGCAGTGATTAGATTGCAGTATTGCAGGCTAAATTTGCCGACTGCCAGTAGTTCGATCATAACTCAGGCTTCCATCCTTTCAAGGTCAGTAAAATGAGAAGCCAGATTGTTGGAGGCAATATTCTGACTCTGTAAATATTCTGACTCTGCTTAGAGAGGGCTATAAAGCATTATAAAGCAGTAGAAATGTTTAAGTTTCCTCCCTGAGTTGCAGGTGCTCTATCACTGGAGTTTTCAATAAAAAATTGGACAACCATTTTTCCACAGTGGTATAGGGTCTCCTACACAAGCCAAGGGTTGGACTAAAAGACCTCCAAGGTCACTTCCAGCTCTATTTTTCATGGAGGTGATCAGCCGTGACTGCAGGAGTTGAGAGAAAAGATGCTTTTGAAAATGAACCATCCTGCGGGTAGAAATACCAGTGGAATCTTCGCCCTGGCATTTTCTCATACCACTTATGATTACTTTGTGAATTATGTGCAGAAGAATAATTCAGAACAAAACTTCTAGAACAAAATGGAGACTTTGGAGCAGAGTGAGGCTCTAGTTACAATTAGCATAATCCTCATGGCACTGTTACCTGCATATCCAAATTCTGTGAATGACATTAACCATTCTTGTTACTTGATGATAAATCACATTGGATACAAAATGTACCCAGTGTAAATCATTTTCAACTCACATTTATTCTCTGTACATTTTGGGTTTTTTCTTATGTGGTGGAACCACATTTTCTTTTATTGATGTTATTGTTTTTAATATTTTTGAAAGCATAACAAAAACCTAAAATATAAATATATTAATTAATTAGAGAATTGTATAGAAACATAGAATGGATAACCAACTTTGCCAATATTTCAAAAAAATGCTCTGACCTTGAAAAAATAGGTTTTATATGCTGTATATATTTTTCAATAATCAAACTGACTTAGGTGCACTTTTGAATATTTTAATTGGCTCAGGTTGAATCATGAATGGATGTTACCCAAACACAATTACAGTACAAAAGATTTATTGGGTACAGGTTAGTGTAATAGCAAAATGTCAATTTCCTTTTGTTCTGTTACATGTATCATTAACCCTAACTATATACAGAAACTAGGTTGCTAATAATTTTAAAAGAAAAATGTCTAATTCTAAAGATGATCAATATTTTAATATCACCTTTCAAGGTGAATTACAAAAAGAATGTACAGTTAAAATGTAGAACCGTGTATTCAAATCACAATTATCTCAGATACGTAGCAGTGCATTACCTACATTTAATGAGCAAAATTAGTGCTTTATAGAGATATTAATTCTTGTCAACTGTTAAAATTCTGTCGAAATCGTTCAAATTCTACAACCTGTCTAAGCATATGCAAATCAAACAGATTACCCCACAATTTTCTTCTCTTAGGATTTATTTTTTATTTATCACAGAATCTGAAGACAGTATATATATCTGCATAGCAAGCACTGTTCTATTTGAAGAAGCATTTTCTTCCTGATGCTAGAACACAATATATTTTTGCTTGTCACAAACAATGGATTTTATACTAGAAGTCTAGCTCTCAATCCACTTGATATCCACCGTCCTCTGCTGCTCATGTTCCCAATTCAGTTCATTTTTCCGACTTACAGCACAGTACAATAAACTATACTCCATGAAAGCTTATAATATAAATGTACAGAGGAATGGAAGGTTCCTACACGTCTTAAGAGAGACAAAAGATGAAAAATGAAACTTAAAGGAGAAAGGGGCTGCTGCAAAAGGAGAACTGCAAACTAGATTATTTATTTTATTTGTTCAATTTTTACAGCTGCCCATATCAAGCAAAAAACAAAAATTCTTTCAGCATGAGCGCTTCTCCCTCCCTCCGTTCCTCCCTCTCTATCATCTCTTATGAGCCTGCGTTGACTTGTGGCTTCTGTGAGATCCTCGCTGTTATACTGATGGTGTCGATTTTTGGACCTCACTTCATCCTTGATACTTCAGTTGCTTTTTGCAGCAAAAATGGGTGCTCTCTCTCACCCAGAACAGGACCAACAGCAGCCTGAATATCAATATGGTGGCTCAACAGACTGGTAGTCTGTTATTAACATCTGCTGCTTGCAATTACTGCAAGTTCGAGTCCCACCAGGCT
>JANHZT010009156.1:120115-136391 GCA_032468215.1 Stegonotus admiraltiensis | reverse complement strand
GCCACCAAAATTTAGCAGAGCTTTTCCAGATCTAAAGAAGTTAAGGATACTTTTCCCTTATTTTCACCAGCTTAATTTTATATTTTAAATTTTATGTCACCCAGTATGCCCTATTTTAATTGTAATGCTTCTGACAAATAAACAAACCCACTTAGCTCATGGTTACTTCCTTGCAGTTACAAATTCCAGATCTGAGTAGTCCTTTTTTAGTTTCTTCCAGCTAAAGCAGAGGTTCTCAACCTGTGGGTGGCGACCCCTTTGGGAGTCAAATGACCCTTTCACAGGGGTCACCTAAGACCATTGGAAAACACATATTTTCAATGGTTTTAGGAATAATTTTATGGTTGAGGGTCACCACAACATGAACTGTATTAAAGGGTCACGACATTAGGAAGGTTGAGAACCACTGAACTAAAGGATCTAGAATGAAGTAAAACTTTCAACATGGAGAGCCAGCCCCTTTTATTTTCCTTCTCCCTTTGCCCTTGAAGCTATTAAAGGCACCAAGCTTATGCCATTTGCTAACCTAATTTGGGACTTTCCAGTTTTATGTTGTCCTCACACAAGGGAGATTTTGTAGGTAAGGCAGGGATTATATAAGCAGGCTTGTCCCATCTTTCTCCAATGAGTTTTAAACATAAGCAAGTTAAGAGTTGATCCGCACTAATCTGCCTGTGTGTAGTAAATACGGTTGTAAGGAGCTTGTTGTGGTCAGGTAAGACAAGGTTGAGAGAAAAGGCACAGCCAATCCTTTTCACTTTGAAATTTCACCGGACCAGCATTCCTACCAGCCTCTTACTCTATCTTGCATATGCCCAAAGATTACCAATGACATTTCTTAAAAATGACAAAGAATTAATACAATAAAACTTCCTCTTCACTCCTTACTTTGACCGTAAGCGCCACCTGGTGGAAAAACTAAAAATGGAACTCAAGCAATTGCCCTAGAAGACAGCATAAGCAAGGAGCGTTTCATTTCCAAAATATGACAAACAAGATTCAAATCTACCTAGCACTTGTTTCAATTTATTCCATTCTTTGTGATCTCAAATATGTATGAATGAATTCTAGGGGCACATTCCAGGCTCAAAACACCTTCCACTGAAATTGAGTGAAACCTATGGAAAACAAGTTAAAAATCTTGAATTGGGACTGGAGAGGAATATCTTCAACTGCCACCCAGTTGCTAAACTCATTAGGGGATCTTGGATAAGCCTAACCTACTTTGCAGGGTTAGTAGATCAGAGGTGGGCAACTATGCCTTGTTTATGACTTGTGGACTTCAATTCCCAGAATTCCTGAGACAGCCACGGAATTCTGGGAGCTAAAGTACACAGGTTATGGAGACATACCCTAGTTGCCCACCCCATTAGATAATATATACATTTGTAGGGCCCTGCAGAAAGTTTGGATTTGAACATCACTAGTACATGGCCTTGAGGGCCTCAGAAGGCAGGAGATCAATTTTAAATATTTTTTATTTAAAAAAAAGGAATGGGGAGAGAAGTACTAACAATTCCAGCAAGCCCCAAGTTCCAGGTTCATTAAAGGAAGAGGGGGCGGCGGAGGGAATTAAAAGAGATACTTTTGTTAGTTGGAAAGGTGCAAAAATAAAATTTCAGATCCTGAAGATTTAGGGACTTACTTTTGGTAGTCCAGAGAAAGGGCCTAAAAGCAAGGAGCTAAGATTGAAGGGGAGACCATTTGAATGGGAGCAAGCAAACCATGGTCTTTGACCTAAAGTTCATCTAAAAAGCCATTAGCAAGTAGTTTCAGACTCTCCGCCTTATTTACTTTCACATTTTTGCCCTTGTCCCTTGGAGAAAAGCTCAGCGAACAAGTGAAGTTATCTGGCAAATGCTGAGGGAAAGAATCAAAGATTTCTTCCACATGGCTTCAGCCCCCAAAAATGACTTCCGAGGGAATGGCAGAGAACAAAATGAACTTATTGGAAATATGCAAGAATCATTACCTCATTCACTGAATGAATGAACATCTCCCTAATTCACTGAGATACAAGAAGCAAAAGGTATAGTACAATCAGACTGGGAAGATTGTTATTATAGTCAAAGCAGTTTTAGCCTTCCTGTGGAGTTGATTTCCTGGTCTGATCCATCTAATTAGGAGTTGACAGAAATGCAACCCTCCAAGGCAAAGACTTCCAACCCCTAATTTATGCTCACAGTATTTTTAATGGTCTCTCAACATCCCCTCCCTCCCTGGCTATGAAGTGGGAAACCTGTTGCTGTGAACTTGCATAAGACAGACCATATATGTACATGCAGATTCATGTGTATTTGAAACCCATGAAGAGAAGGGTAAGCGAAGTCTGTATTACCGGTACTTTCTAATGTTTTCCACCTACACTAGGAGACAGACACAGGCCAGCTGATACTGCTGGATTCTGACCCTGACCTAACACTGTGCACTCCCATTGCACCATCAAGGGAGGCTGGGCTGCTTTTTAAAGCATTGCCCCCAGGTGATGCAACAGAAATGGACTCATTTGGCTAAAGATCTCTTGATGTTTCTAACTGCTTTCTGTACTCTCAGGATTTGTGGGAGAAACAATACTGAATATTCCAAAACAGCAAGCACGTTCTTAAGAAATGCATTTTTCCCCACTGCTTTGCTGCAGGGTAGAAAACCTAGACCTCTAGTTGCTTCAAAATATTGCACTAAACAGGTACGCACAAACACACAAAATGCAGCAGTGCCCTCTGCTGGCCTCTGAGATGTTCAACAATCATGGTCTCAATGCAGGTGTTTCTCCAGAAAAAGGTAGTGATATCTACATTTTTTGATCTGGCAATTGCAGAACCACCGGAATTTCTACCTTTTAGGCCTATGTAGGTTGGATAGCTTGAACTATCTAACCTAGATAGTGTGTTTGATAGTTCAAGCTATCCAACCTAGAAGAGTGTTGGACACAACACACAGCTTGAACTTTTGGGAACTCTGAGCTTCTGTGGTTTTGAACCAGTTGAGTTTTCCAGCTGTTTTGAAATGGGAACTATGCAGAACAGAACACAAAAAGACCATTAAAAAAACAACCCAAGTCTCACGATACAATTCCCCCAACTTTACATCATCACCCTTTCTGCATCACTTCTGGTTTCCATCCTCCAAATCTAAATTTGAGAGGGCCAAATCTCACGCTCAGTTTAAAATTATTTAACCCAGTGTCCATCATCACTCTTTGCATGAAAAACATTCTCTTGCATCTTAGGTGGCCCAGTTTTCATTGAGTGATCTGTGCTTGACTGAGAAAAACTTTTCCTCCCCAAAACCCAACATTATGCATTGGGGCCAATGGCTCCTGCTTTGGGATCATTTTAGCGGCCTATTTCTGGCCCTGCACTGCAATGTCCCTTTGGAGAAGCATTGCAAACTAGGTGGCAAAAATAACTTTTGTCGTTATACATTGGCATAAACTGGTGAGAAAATTTAATTTCTTGGTATGCTTCACCAGTTCCCATGCAGATGAGCCTGATCAAGGGAACATTGTGTTCCTCAAGCTGGAAAGGAACCCATCTTGAATTGGCAAGGTACCCATTTCTTGATACAACACTTAAGCATGATGACCAAATTTCTCTGTAGTTACAGGACGATTATTCACTTGAAGAGGTCCCAATGGACAAATCAGGAATCACTTCAATGTTCTTGACACAATTGAAGTCAAATCCCTACACGGACTGTATGAATTCTCTGTGATAAACACCAACTATCAATCCGATACTGAAGATAAGGCCCTTACTTTTTCTACTCTCAATACATGAAGATATTTATTGAATTTTAATGCCACCCATCTCACTGTTGAAGTGACTCTTCACTGTAGATAGATGTGGAAATGAAGGGAGGAATTTTCAGGAATGACACCAATCCTCTGGTAAGCCTTCCCTTAGATCCAATGAACCCCAACGTTATCTATCTTATGGTCTTCTTTCTTCCAAAAACTATTCCACTTCAAAAGAATCAGCACCCTAAACCTGTACACTCTGTTTTATTTTGAATAAATGGTACTGAAATTCTAATTTTATTGATTTGTTTCCATTTATATGGGATATTTATTTCAGAAAAGTAATAGGTTAAAAAATCTTTGATGGACTTGCTGCTTTGGGAAAATTCCACAAAATATTCATATAAAAGTTTTTAAGCATCAATAAAAACTAGGTAATAAAATGATAAAGACAAGGGCAAGCAGATTTTGAGTCGCTCTGTGATGGCACTTGTAGGCAATGACGAAGGGTCTGAATTGTTGAGTACTGAATGGACACAGAAATACTGTACAAATAAACTAAGTGCAATAAATATTAGATTCCTAAGCAGAATACATTACCTGATGTTGTTCAGTGCTGACTGAATGGGACAAATAGGAACATCAGTTGTTTTATAGGCCTATCTGCGCATCTTGTCCTGAACCTCTGGCACAGAAACTGCACCTCTGTGGCCAGCAAGTTCTCAAATTAGCTTAATCATTGCAAATTAATGTTTAAGCGTGAAATTCTGGCAGCCATTTCTCAGGAAGCCCCTCTGAGGGCTATCATAAAATCACCTGCACTAAAATGACCCAGAGGACCATTTTCTTTGTTTAAGACACCCATGTTTTAAATACATGAACTTACCCTTCAAGAAACGGAAATCGCTCAGTTCCAGCAAGCTGCCATATAGCCAAGCAGATGTTCCCCGAACAGCCAATCCAGCTTCCCCTTACCTGAACATTCTAGAAGATCTACACAACCCCTAAACTTAAAAGTCCCATTTTGAACTGTGTCACTAAGACACACAATTCTCCCCTCTATAAATATACTTGCCCTCAAGTCCATGTCTGAAAATCATAGCAACAAACTTCTAATTCAGGTATTAGGTGAAGAAACATTTTCCTTATCTTGTATGAAGCGATTTTATAAAATGAAAACTGAAAAGTCATCATAGCCTTCCCTTGTATAGTTTTATAAACCATACCAATTTCCCTCTTCGATGTTTCCTTCCCTTAAAATGAAAACAGCAGCTTTTTCAATCTTCTTCCAAAAAGCAAAAGGTACCTCTTCCCACCTCAACTGAGTTCTGCCCTTTTGGGCTTCAAGAAGGCCTTCATTTTAAGGAGAGGAACCAGGTGCTCTCGACATGGTCCCCACCCCGCATCATATGATGGCACAACCGTACATTAAGAGCCTTCCTTAGAAAACAAAGGCATTTAATAGATTTTTCTGCTTTTATAATTTAAATAACTTAAAAACTGAAAAGAAGAAAAATCCGACCAGGGCAAGACAAAGTTGGAGTGTGGTCTCAAAGTGAAGGTGGCAGAGGAAAAAGAGAGGAGAGATTGAAAATGTACTATGGAACCCCCAATGCCCACAACCCACCTGTTTCAGACCCTCAAACCCCCCTCCCCCCACTAAATCCCCTAAAGCCGCCGAAGAGCTCGCTTCTTGTCAGTCTTCTTCTTGGAAGCCAGTTTCTTGTCTCTGTCACCTGCGTGTTTCTTGGCCATGGGACCCTCCCCGGAGGCACCTGCCGAAGACGAGCAAGGCTCAGCAGGGTTCTTGGTATGCAAGCCAGAGGAGGGTTGGGCATGAATCTCGGTTAGGAGCCGAGCTCGGGAAGCGTACTCCTCATAGTTCTCCAGCAGGAGGCGCCCTGCCTCCTCATTCAGGGCAGATTCCGGGTTGGGATGGATCAGCAAACACTTGATGGTCTGGAGCAGGAGCAAAATAAGGAAATCAGAGTTACAAGGGGGAGGAATGTCTATGGAGATTCTCAGTCATCCAGGTCACGGACGCCGCGAAGGTGTTTTTTCAAAAGGCAACTGGATTTTCTTGTTTTTCTTTGAAGACATCCAAGGAGTTCTTCAGTTCTGACTGACTGTGCTGTTCACGTAATGACCAGATATGCTTAACGGCTGCCACAAAAAAGAAGTCAGTCAGAACTGAAGAAGCTTCTTGGATGAGAAGCGAAAATGTTTTTAAGGGAAAACAAAGTCCAGTTGCCTTTTGAAAAGCACCTTTGGGAAAAGGGAGGAATCCTCAGGCAAGAACCAGACATTCAGGGACAGCGGAAGAAAAGATCCTGGCAAGTCTCCCATTCCCTCCAAGGACCAGCCTAACTTGATGAGCTTATTTCCTTCTGACTCCCCACCAAAGAGGTTTTCTTCAGGAATATGGAGAAGAGACATAGGCTTTGGTCACTGGCCAAACAGTACAAAACTCTAGATGCTGGGGGAGCACAAGGCAGTTTCATACAGGTAGTCCTCCATGTATGACCACAGTTAAGCCCAAATTTGTCTTGCTAAGCAAGACAGTTGTTAAGTGAATTTTGTCCCATTTTACTGTGATCTTTCTTGCCACCGTTGTTAAGTGAATCACTGCAGCTGTTAAGTTAATGACACAGTTGTTAAGTGAATCTGGCTTCCCCATTGACCTTGCTAGTCAGAAGTTTGCAAAAGGTGATCACATGACCCTGGGACACTGCAACAGTCATAAACACAAGTCAGTTGCCAAGCGCGGAAATTCTGATCATGTGACCATGGGGTATCCACAATGGTTGTTAACCGTGATCAACGGTCATAAGTCACTTTTTTCAGTGCCGTTGTAACTTTGAACGGTCACTAAATAAACTGTTGTAACCAGAGTACTACCAGTACAGGGCAGGGGGACGTGGAAACAAGATTTTCTCTTTCAGCAAATCATAGTAGTGACTGCAATAAAGCTACAGTTCCCAATGTACTTCCTAAATGAATACACACGGAACGCTTACGGCAACGTTTCGAGGCGTACCGGTTGGGGGCGTGGATGTACGTGCACTCTTGTAGGCAGACAAGGCCGCCTGGGTGGCTAAGAACAATTGATCTGCAGCAGCAAATGCTAGGAAGCTGTATGGTACCCCAAGGAGTCTGATCCGAAAATCAATGCATCAAAAACCAAGGCAGTTACGTTTGACAAGAAAAATGAGGCAAATTACGGCAGGTTATTCTTTAAAAAAAAATTTTAAAGGAAAAAAAAAAGAAGAACCATGAGCAAGCAGGTGACTCTGCCTGCTTTGGTTCAGTGTTTACTGAAGATGAGGAAATGGTTGGAGAAAAAGGGTTTGTGAATGCTGGTGGTAAAATAGTGGGTTGCCAGGAAGGAAGGTTTGGTGAAAGAAGTGAAAATGATAGTCTCGATAGTGTTTCTGCTCATTTTTATTGTATGGAAGTGCAAAAACATAAAAGTTGGATGCAATGGGAGAGTGTCTGTGAGTGTTTGATCCAGAGATAGTGTCAAGAATGGATGAGGACTGAATACAAAAGGGAGTGATTTATAAGAATCAAGTATACTGGAGTGGTTTAGTGATACAGAGGGAATGAAGATGAAATCACAAAACAAGTACAGTGGTACTTTGGTACAAGCAGTCCTTGACTTACAACAGCTCATTTAGTGACCATTCAAAGTTACAACGGCACTGAAAAAAGTGACTCAGGGCCATTTTTCACATTTACAACCATTACAACCCATTGGTCACGTAATCAAAATTCGGAGGCTTGGCAACCGCCTCACACTTATGATGGTTGCAATCCTGTGATCACTTTTCATGACAAGCAAAGTCAATGGAGAAACCAGATTCATGTAACAACTGTATTACTAACTTAACACCAGCAGCGATTCACTTATAACAACTGTAACAAGAAAGGTCGTAAAATGGGGCAAAACTCACTTAACAAATGTCTCGCTTAGCAACAGAAACTCTGGGCTCAATCGTGGTCATAAATCGAGGACTACCTATACTCATCATTAATTGGTTCTAGAAGGCACAACGAGTATCAAAAATGGTGAGTACCAAACAATTTTTCCCATAAGGAATAATGTAGTAGTGAGTCACAAGGCAGCCAACAGTGACAAGTTCTAGCTTGTGCCTTGAGTACTAAACAAACAATGAGTACTAGGACCAAATTCTCACATCAAAATATGTTCAGTACCAAATTTGATGAGTTTCAAAGCAGCTGAGTATCAAGGTACCAATGTACATGAGGGAAGTTTCAGTAGAGAGGAAAGGAAAGATTAAGGAAGTCATAGCTGGAACGACTTGATAAGAGCTCTAAAAAGACAAAGATGGCAGGTTTAAAGCACAAAAGGCAACTTATGAAGCAGTGTATGGATGTAGTGGGAGCAAGGATGGTTTTCAACGATAAATGGCATGGAAATGTACTGGTTTAAAATACATTTAGCTATATAATTTTTCTCCATCTCATATCTTTAAATTTCTATGGCACACTATTTGTTACTCTATTTTGCTCTCTTGGAACAAGGTTTACCTCAGTGGCATAACTGGACACACAGCCATATACTAAGGTAATCTGATTGCTCAACTATTTTTTTAAAAGGGTACACAATTTTACTTTTAAAATGTTTCCATTCCCCCATAAAACAATTTCCCCTGTACAAATAGCAAAAATCAAAAGTTTAAAAAGATGAAAGCACACTTAGCTAACATGATAGATCCACCGTCTGTGGACTTACACCAGGCTGCAGCATGCCAGAAACTGGCCTGCAAAAACAAGTGAAGCCCCATCCATGGGTTGCAGGCAGCACACAAAACCATGCTCCCTCCAGTCCGTGGAAAAACCAGCTAAATGTCTATGGAGATTCTCAGTCATCCAAGTCACACTTGTCCCAAAGGTACATATTCAAAAGGTAACTGGACTTTGTTCTTTTCCTTGAAGATGTTTCGCTTCTCATCCAAGAAGCTTCTTCAGTTCTGATTTCAAACCAGCCCTCTATATCTCTTGCCTCTACCACAGTGGCCCCCAACCTTTTGGGCACGGGGAACCGGTCCCTGGTGCCCAAAAGATTGGGGACCACTGTGGTAGATCAATGGCAAAATAATTAAGCCCATATGTAGGGACATCAGTGGTGGGAAAAGTCAAACCAGTCCTGATCTGCAAAATGGCAGGTGAAACACTGTGATCAAAACTCTGTCCCTTTGAAAAAAAAATTGTAATGCACACCTATACACAAAGGGTGGGGCTTCAATCACAACACTGTGCCCATGATCATGCAACTTTCACCCCAACCCTTAGAGATTCCCTGACCTGTAAGCTTCCTTTTATCCAGAAGACTCAATCAATGGAAAGCTTTTCAAACCAGCTAAATGTCTATGGAGATTCTCTGTCCTCCATGTCACAGTTGTCCCAAAGATGCTTATTCAAAAAACAACTGGACTTTGTTTTTTTCCTTGAAGACGTTTCGCTTCTCATCCAAGAAGCTTCTTCAATCCAGCCCTCTGTCTCTCTTGCCTTATCAAGTGTGAGAAGCATCACCACTTCTACAACACTACAGTTTCAAACCCTGAAATTTGAATCCAAACTTTTGGTGGTTATACATTCCCCTTTTGTAGACGATGGCACCATCCCACAGCCCCAAGCCATATCTCGGTTTCAGTGCTGGGATTTTAGACTTGAAAACTCAGGACTTGGAAAGGTGTGCTGAAAGAAGCAGGATAAAAGTTGGACAAGGACAAAACACGGCTTTTAAAATCCCCTCTTGCTGCACACCGCTAGCAGGAAAAATGAGGAATTAAGCTTTGTGAGCTGCGTCGGCTGTTCTTAATGGAGTTCACCAATGACTATTGATTTTCCTTTATTTATTACATTTGTATACCATTGAATCTCCAGGGACGCCTGGCAGTTTACAAATGACTTACAAATTTATAGTTGATTATTTGTCTGGCTTTTAAGTGTTTAATTAAATGCAAACATATCTACAAATTACCAAAGCTCAGAAGCACCATTTTGAAATGTTTAAGATGTTTTTCTTCATTCCTAAAGGCAAAGCTGCACCAGACAGGCATAGAAATTAACCAGAACACATCTTATAAATTAATCCAATAATACAAAATCTCTTAAATAAAACTTCCTGAATTATTTCAAATGCTTCTTTCCACATTCCTCCTTTTTCATTTCTTCCACATACAGTAGCTATACTGTACAGCCATTCTCTGCTTTTTTTCATCTGGAAACTAAGTGGGCAAAACAGAATATCATTTCTGTCTCCCAAAGCTCCCTAAATAAAGAGGTGTTTTGCTTGACTTACAATTGAGCCCAAAATTTCTGTTGCTAGGCAAGATAGTTAAGTGAATTCTGCCCCATTTTACATCCTTTCTTGCCAGTTGTTAAGTGAATAACTGCAGTGTTTTAAGTTAGTAACATGGTTGTTAAGTGGATTTGGCTTCCCCATGGACTTTGCTTGTCAGAAGGTTGCATAAGGGATCACATGATTCCGGCCACTACAACTGTCATAAATATGAACCAGTTGCCAAGCATCTGAATTTTGATCACATGACCATGGGGATGCTGCAGCAGTTGTGAGTGTGAAAAACAGTCATGTCATTTTTTTCAATGCTGTTGTAACTTTGAGAGGTCACTAAATGAACTATTGCAACTCAAGCATTAGCTGTATAGTTTGGAAAAAAATTTCCTCAACAGCTCATTCCAAATCTTTCCATGAGCTATTTTGAAGAAAGTCACACATATGCACACTAAAATGTTTGCCAACTCCTTTGAATTGTCATTATTTCTACATAAATATATCCTACAATATGCTCTGTACTCTACAAAAGCCCCAAAACTATATAAATAAAGCCTACTTAACAAATATCTAAACCAATACTTATTGATGAAAATGATCAAAAGCAACACATGGCTAAAGTTTTGAACATTTCTTTCAATAATAGTGTGGTCCCCTTGAGCAGCAATAACTGCAGTTAAATCTTTTCAATCACTGTCAATCGGTCCTCTGGCACATGGGTTTGGAGGAATTTTAGCCCAATCCTCCTTACAGAACACTTCAGGTTAGGGATGTTTGTAGGCCTCTTCAGATGAACTCCATGCTTCAGATCCTTCTGCATTTCTATAGGATTAAGCTATTTAGGTTTTTTCATCATCAGTTGCTATTTGCTTTGTTTCCATTTTAATTGTTAGCCACCCAGAATCATGTATGAGATGGCTGGCCAAATAAATTTATTAAATAAACAAACAAATAACGTCAAGACTTTCCAAACTATTAACTTTATACATCTCTGACTATACGAATCTACATGCTTTTGGGTCACTGTCTTGCCACATGATCCACTTTGTTTTGGGTAAACAGATACATGGACAGATACTATGTAAAATCTGCTGGTACGCTGAGAGCCAGTTTGGGGATATTATGATAGTAAGTTGAGGGTTACATATATACGTAGTCCTATATGTTTCTGCACACGGCTAAGAAGAAAATAAAATAACCACTTTGGGGTCCACTATCTGTCATCCTGGGATCTACCCAGTTAAAAACACTACCTACCAGCAGGACATGTCGGATGCCCAGTTCTGCTTTCCAGTCTTTCTTGAGGATGTTGACACAGATCTCCCCATTGGCACCCACATTGGGGTGGAAGATTTTGGTCAGGAAGTAGCCTTTTGGTGGACTGGCAGGGAAGTCTTTGCCGAGAATCAGCTTCATGCGGAAGAGGCCACCAGAGTAAGGAGTGCCTTCTACAAAGGGAAGAAAAGAAAAAGAGGGGTCTTATCATCACAGATAGTCCTTGATGTACAAGCAGTTCCGATGAACTTACAACCCGGATTTGAAGGTTGCTCCCTCTGGTCACATGACTACCCTTTTGGCACTTGGCAACCAGATCATCTCCTGGGATCCCATGATCCCTTTTTCAGCAATTCTGCCAAAAACCAGCACTTATTTCTGATTTTCAGCAAAACCAATGGTGAACCAGTGGTTCACTTAATGACTGTGGCATTCACGTAACAACCAGAGATTCGCTTAATGGCTACCACAAAAAAGGTAAGTAAAATCATGTTTGGTATGTGACTAGCTCTCTTTACAACCAACATGAGTTACAAACACAATGGCCAGGCTCCATTACAGTCATAAAGTGAAGGAATATAATTTGTATGAGGAATATCTTCTTGAGTAAGGCTCACATTTCCAACACCCAACTTTTTCCTTCCTATTGGCCAATAATTCAAGATGGGCTGCCTTCTCCAGTAGGATTCTTTAATGGGAGCAGCATAATCACTACAGTTCAATTTTGAGATGCAACCCTTGAAAGAAATCCCCAAAGATGAACCCTCTTCAAGTAACCCTCTTACCAGGTCCTTCAATGGTGACCTGCACATCTGTAATGTCCTCCTCATTGGGGAACACCTTGATGCCCTCGGGTGGATCTGATGTTAGAGTGGAGACTTCCTTGTAGACCAGCCGGATCACATGTGGAGGCAGGTTTTCAACATTGGAATTCTGAAGAAGTGAGAAAGATGGGAGAATAAAAGAAAGAATATTGGCTCTCGTCTAAAAGAATTATCTTACTGGATGCAGCAAGCGTCAAAATGTTCCAAAATGCACCGATCAAAACATACCTAAAAGACTTTCCATGACACTGTAACATCTATTCTCTGGACTTAATAGGTTTTGGCCAGCAATGTCCTCTTCAAAGAATACTTACGAAAGCAAACCTTGTACAGATTTTTTTTTAAAAATCTACATTTTAATCATTCAAATGTATAAGGCTGTTTGATCTAAATGATCAAAGCATACTTTTAAAATATCTTTACAAGTAAGTGTTTCATTTTATCTTTATTCATATATACCCTCTAAGGATAATTCTTTAGGATTTGGATTTGTCCATTATCGCTTCTGAAGGAGTTAAGGCGGACTCAGGAATAAAAAGGAAAAAACACGAAGTGAGACCAACAGATTCAAGAGCCTCCACCTCTAGATGGGAGAAAGCAGAACCTGTTTCAATAGAAATAACATTTCTACGCTACTCACTTATTAGAATGGATACCTGGGGTTACTTGCTCCAGGGTTCCTTGTCTATCTAAGATAGGAATAGGCAGCCTGCAACCTTAGACTAAATTCAGAAACTGACTGTTCAAATGTCTATCAAGAATAAACTCTCAACTCTAGATGTCTACTGCAAATGGAAGAAAATGGAAGCAGAGAGAAAGAGGTGCAGAAAAGTGAGGGGGAGGAGAAGGAGAGGGAGACAGAGAGATGGACAGAGGGAGAGTACAGTAGCTCCATTTCAGCATCACACCCTCCCAGTCAGAAGACCTCATCTCATCTTATCCCAGAGTTGCATCTCTTTAAGTATGTTAGGAAAAATGACGCTT
Organism: Stegonotus admiraltiensis; assembly: GCA_032468215.1. Lineage (NCBI taxonomy): Eukaryota > Metazoa > Chordata > Lepidosauria > Squamata > Colubridae > Stegonotus > Stegonotus admiraltiensis. Next base: position 123,247 of record JANHZT010009156.1, on the reverse strand, counting down.
CCCCGACGTTTGTCATTTTGGAATAAGAATCAGGATGCATCACTCTTGAAACCCCGATGCAGGTCACCCAGGCAGCATCGTCCATGGCCATTTCTCAAGTTTATTTGGGTTTTCCATCGGTAGTTCCAAATAACTCATGAAATATGGGACATCCATTTCCAATATGCACTGCTCCCTATCAACACCCAGCATCAATATGCCTGACAGAGGTGGTTCTATTAGGTGGTTCACTTAGTGACTGTTTGAAGTTATGATGGGCCTCTCCAGAGCTAGTTATGACCCAGATTCAATGTTCTTATGGCTGACCCTTCCTCAGTCATATGATCACATTTTGGGAGCTCAGCAACCAGCAAATTGCAGGGACCCAAAACATGATAACTTTTTACAACTTTTTTTTGCTAGGAATCAGTATTTACTTTGAAGACAATGGATTTACTTAACAATAGCAGCATTCACTTTACACTGCATTTGTTTAACGACTATCTCAAAAATGGTTGTAAAAGCACTCATGGGGCAACCCACTTAACAACCAGCAGGACTTACAACCATAATTCCAGGCTCAATTATGGTTTTAAGTCAAGGTCCACCTATACTGGAAGGCAAAATTTATTTATGAACATCTTACTTTTAAACTATTACCACCTCCAAACCCCAGGGAGCCCATTTTATCTATTAAATTGTACCACTCATCTTGTAAGACATGTGCAACCTTAAACAAACTTTTAATTATAAAGCTCACCTGCTCATTCCAGCAAGCAAGAATTAGGAGCCTCTTGTAATTGGAAGCCCTTGTTTCAGTATAATTAACAAGAGAGCTATGCATGAACTGGAGCGCAAGGATAGTTTAGATGTTTTCTTTTCATTAATGAAAAGAAAATGGAAAGTTTAAAAGAACACTGATGCAAAAGAGTGCAGTACCTCATTCTAAATAGCAAATAAGCATCTAATTACATGAAGAGAACGGGAAGCAATTTATATGCTTGTAGAGATGGCCCAGAATCAGTTGTTGTTGTTAGTTGTGAAGTCATGTCCGACCCATTGTGACCCCATGGACGTTCCTCCAGGCCTTCCTGTCCTCTATCATACTCTGGAATCCATTTAAGCTCACGCCTACTGCTTCAGTGACTCCATCCATCCACCTCATTCTCTGTCATCCCCTTCCTCTTTTGGCCATTAGGCTCTTCTCCAGTGAGTCCTTCCTTCTCATTAGGTGGCCAAAGTATTTGAGTTTCATCTTCAGGATCTGGCCTTCTAAAGAGCAGTCAGGGTTGATTTCCTCTAGGACTGACCAGTTGGATCACCTTGCAGTCCAAGGGACTTGCACGAGTCTCCTCCAGCACCATAGTTCAAAGGCCTCAATTCTTTGGCGCTCAGCCTTCCTTATGGTCCAACTTTCACATCCATACATTGCAACTGGGAAAACCATAGCCTTGACTATAAGCACTTTTGTTGGCAGGGTGATGTCTCTGCTTTTTAATATGCTGTCTAACTTTGCCATAGCTTTCCTCCTCAGGAACAAGTGTCTTTTAATTTCTTGGCTGCAGTCCCCGTCTGTGATGATCTTGGAGCCCAGGAAAATAAAATCTGTCACTACCTCCATTTCTTCCCCATCTATTTGCCAGGGATTGAGAGGGCCGGATGCCATGATCTTAGTTTTCTTAATGTTGAGTTTCAAGCCAACTTTTGCACTCTCCTTCTTCACCTGTATCAAGAGGCTCTTTAGTTCCTCTTCGCTTTCTGCCATTAGAGTGGTATCATTTGCATATTGATATTTGATATCTCTCCCGGCAATCTTAATCGGTATTTCCCACCAATTTTACATCCCTGGTTTATAATCCATGAAATCCAAAAAAAAGTCCACCCAAACTTCAAATCAAGATGTAAATAGAACTTCTATTGGATAGACATAGGTTATATATTCTTGAGCCCCTGGGGCCTTGCTAGTGCAGAGACCCTCTATCATGGTCCACACTTCAGCTCACAGGTTAAGTTTATGCACTAAGAAACATTAACTCACTTAGCTGTAACTGTTTTAAAAGGACTGAATAAAAAAGAGAATATATATGGTACTAAAGCATTTGTTGTAAGCCACCCAAACTAATTTAAAATGATGGCCATAAATCTACTAAATACAAATAGTCCTTGACTTATGACCACAACTAAGCCCAAAATTTCTATTGCTAAGTGAGATAGTTGTTAAATGAATTTGGTTCATGTTACTACCTTTTTTGCTACAGCTACTAAATGAATCACTGCAGTTGTTAAGTAACATGGTTGTTAAATGAATCTGGCTTCCCCATTGAGTTTGCTTGTCAGTAGGTCAGAAAAGGTGATCACATGATCCAGGGACATTGCATCCGTCATAAATGTGAGCCAGTTGCCAAGCATCTGAACTTTGATCACATGACCATGGGGATGCTACAATGATCATAAGTGTGAAACATGGTCATAAATCGCTTTTTTCACTGCCATTGTAACTTCAAACGGTCACTAAACAAGCTGCTATAAGTCGAGAACTACTTGTAAATAATAAAGCAGTAGGGACATTAATAGTAATAATCATTGTAACATTATTCTCCTAAAAAATAGGCTACTGAAGGAAAGCTAGTTCATGGTCAGTGTTCAATTGTTGTTTGTGCATTGTTATCAATAAAACTTCAACATCATTAATCACATTGTGTGTCCAAAGATGACAGGTCATGTTAATTAGGGCACAATGTCCTGGCACATGTTGGGCAAACAGGGGTAGACACTATAGTTGTTTGCACTGGTGGCTCTAGACCTGTGCAGCTCATGTTATGTTGTGCTTCCACAGCGCACTTCACTTCGTAAGCTTAACAGCCATTATGGATGAAGCCATGCCAGGTAGAATGATTTTCGTGTTCCTGGGTGGTTGGGGCTATGTCAGGTAACTTCAGGGAGGCCTTTGTTGTATCTTTGTAACTTTCCTTCTGCCTTGCAGATGAGCAAGAGAATTCCTCAAAAAGGAGTTGCTTGGGTATGCCTGTTGTGGTCCATCAGCAGCCTGTGCAGTTAGTAGCTGATTCTGACAGCAAGGAGGCTGGTGTGGTGCTGCGCCAGCAGCCTGTGCAGCTGGCACTCGAGTCAGACAATGAGGAGGCTGGAGAAGAT